>JAJOOI010013386.1:0-30757 GCA_029582585.1 Solanum bukasovii | reverse complement strand
AGGAAAAGAAGGAGAAACATGGGTCTCATGGGGAATTCTTCAAGAAACCACCAATACAACATAAATTCATCCATAATTGTTCATATAACATCAATCAAAGTCAGTTTATAACATCAATTTCACTTTAGAAAGAAGACCACGTTTTTGGATTGAAACCTAGAAATTAGAGATTTTAAAATTCATCTTGAAGGGGCCTCTTGTGGAAAGGAATCCCAAGAGTGATAAGCAACCACACCTTATTGACGAATTAACCACGAAAATCCAAGTTGAAACCTTGGAGAGTTTGTCTTCTTCTTGAAGCTCCAATCTTCTTCAATGGAGTTCTTGAGAAGAGAGAGAGAGAGTAGAGAGAAGGAGGAACTTTAGGTTTAGATCTTTGGCGTTTTGTATTTGAGTGATAAAAGTGAGGTAAATTGACTTAAAAATCATTATATACACGTCCCCTAAAGTACCCTAAATATCCCTCACTTAAATGGACTCTTTAATGAAGTAAAAATAGATTTCTAAATTTATGTATTTTCGTCGCGGAAAAAGTCCGCGATGCGGAGCTGTTCCCTGAAGATATTTGGAATTAAATTTTGAGACAGTAGAGTCCGCGACATGACCGCGTAGCGAACTGGATTTTTGCTCCTTGGGGGAGCAAGTGCGCGACGCGCAGCTATTCCCTCCAAGTGCAATCTGCAAGCTGCCTTGGCAGCTTGCTTGGCTAAGGTTGGGGTCCTCCTCGGGTCCCCTTAGGGTGGCCCCGGGGAGTCGTATTCAAACGTTTTGACCCTAGGAACATATATTTACCTATTTTAAACCCTTTCACCAGATTATACCATCATACGACACTCCCAAACCTGCCCAAAACCTAAGGACACACTAGAACACATTCTTCTCTTGTTTTCGGACATCGTGGTCGTTTCTTGACATTTAGACTTTTACTCTTCCAAACCAAGTCAATTACATTAGTTTAGGTTTATAAACATCATTTTAACTATTTTTAAGTCATTATTCATAAGGTGAGGCTCTAACTTAAGGCCCGAGAGAACCAACATTTAACCTACGCTTACTATACATATAACTATGACAATCTTAAAGTTGTGACAAGTTCACATAGGATGCAGCGATACGAACCAACATAAGTGACCCAAATATTATATACAAGACTTGGCCGTTGAGGCCACAACTTGTTAAGAGACAAGATGAAACTGAACTATATACATTAGTCTACAAAGCCTCTAAAAGATAGAAAACATTAGTTTAGGGTAGGACAAGGCCCCGTCTTACCCTTAACATCATCCATTAACAAAATAGGTGACAAAGACTCGATATGCCTCGAATCATCCTGCAGCTTCATCAATAGTAGCTGAATACTTGTTCTCCTACTAAAGCTGTCAACTAGTAGGAGTACCTGTGCTTGGAGCATGAAATGCAGCGTCCTCCGTGATGGACGTTAGTATGAAAAAATGTACTGAATATGCATGTAACATATGTGAAACAAGTTTCAAAAGAAATCCAGTATCAGTATATAAGTGCACAGATTAGAACAAAAGACCACCTTTGTTTACTCTTGCGAAGCGTGTATGTTACATTCATTTCTTTACTCTTTTGTCTGTTATAATCTTTGTAAGGCATCTAATATAAACGACCAGCTGATAACTAGTATATTAGGATGACCCATGCTAGGAATTTTAACTCTTGGGATACTTTCCTCAAAATTAAACAAATTGGGATCGGCCCATGCTAGGCTTTCATCCCTGAGCTGCCGCCCTTATATACCAATTGGGATCGACTAATGTTAGACATTTTCACCTGGGTTGCCACACATAAATATACATATTGCTTCACTTAGTTTCTTTTATCTTTAAGATTGTTGTTTTGGTGGTCATAATCAATATTGAGCTTTGGATCTACAGACTAGTAGTAGAAGACATGAGAATAATAACTTTAAGGCAGTGACAATGACATAAGGAGCTATGTAACATGAATATATTACTTATGATCTTAAATGGCACAATTGACTTCAATTGACTAACAGTAGAATTCATAAAGCTTGCTATTGTGAATACCATTTCTATACTAACACATAGGAGGATAAATTATACAAATATAAAGTAATGAACATATAATAAAGTAATTGGACACACTAGGAAGAGGGTAAACATATTTTTAGCTATTTAAAGATTGCACGATGCCATTATGTTTCCTTTATTAAGAATAGAACTTAGGAAATTCACTTCATTGTTATGTATCACAAATATTCTATTTCATGCCAAGGAATATGGAGTTGAATAGTAATCAACAAATTTGAGCTACTTGATCTTACCAAAATAGTAACCAAGCAGTAAGCATGCAATTCATCTAGCCAATGTTTTCTTTCCTTTCCTTTCCCTTTAATTGTTTCTATATATTATACAACCTTTGTATCAAACCTCCCCAAACCTCCCTGAAATATTTAAGTCCTTTAACATCTCCATAACTTCATCACACATCCAGTCACATCCCTTATAATAATATAAATAAAACAGTCCTTAAACATAATAATGTAATAGAAGCAATATGAATCACTTTTGCTGATCACCAGCACTTAAGGTTACTTTTCAAATTCTCAAACGAGCTCATAATTGAATTTAAAGGGGACTCCCCTCCATGGCTATTCCAACATGCACTACCCACAAGAATATCCTCCCCAATATTAAACTATGTAAAAGGAACAATTTCCAACTCACTAACAAATACTAAATGTCCTAATTAACTCAAGCATGGAAGGGGGGATATTGTAGTAGCTTAAATTGCTGGAAAGAACTACCACTTGTTAAGACTTGGTATCTTCAAGCTAGAGGTTATCCTCCTCAGCATGTCTTAACTAAACCTTCCAATAAGTTTAAATCCCTAATATTCAAGAAGCCTAATGGTATTAAATGGTTGTTGTGCGAAGCTAAGAGAGAGAAGAGAGAAAGCACTAGAAATCAGATTTTTATCAAAGTAAAAAATAGTTGGAAAAAGTTGATATAAATCCTTTTAAAGGGACCTGTGGCCGACTTTCTCACACATTTTGGACCATAATTGATCAAGTAGGTGATACACCTTCTTGGACTTTTCACTTGGGCCTTTTTGGACTTAAAAATATTGGGTCTTGGTTGTCCATTTTCCCCTTACTCTTCTACTCAACATGGGACAGATAAATGCAAGTAGGTGGCATTGTCCTTGGACCAATTACATGGTCAAAAAGAGTCTTAGTAGGTGATGCTCCAACTTGGTCATTTGGGATAGTCAATAAGTCAAAATGGTATTGCACCTACTTGTCATGTACTAGTTTAGTTAAGTCGAGCAAGCAGCTTAGTTATTTTATTTCATTTTCTAAGTCTTACTTCCTTTTTTGTTTAACATAACACTTCACTTCACTTCAAACTTTAAGATCAAATACTACCTTACTATCTCAAGTTCAAAAGTTTTCATCAGAGTTGGCTTGGTGTATACAGGCTGAAACGTGCAAGGAAATCAGCACCTTTCGATTTATTTTAAACAATACTATTCATCTAAGAAATATGGTCCCTCACCTATACCATAAGTCTATGTCAAGTGTCACATGAATAAAAGTAGCATATGGAGAATAGAGGGTGTTACAAAAATTAGTTGTATTTTTCATTTTTGGGTTGTTAGACTTTTTGAGATACATACTTTTGGCTTTGAGAATTATTTTCCAAACTCTTTTTACATTTAATTCTTGAAGTGTTGGATCATAAAATTGTTCTTTAATTAATGATTCCGAAATTCATCTATTCTAATTGTAAGTTCATGATTTATTCTATTAACCCTATTATGAATTGTGATAACACAAGTATGACTAACTAAATCCACAAAAAGGGTTGTGGAAACCATGAGTTATTAACAACGTAAAACTAATAACTAAGTAATTCTGAAATAATGTTTATGCATGTATTGTTAATCTCTTTATTATGAATGCTTTTTAATAGTGCGCAACATTAGGACTCGCCTCATTCTTACTTGCCCGACCTAGGACGTATTGAATGAGAAAGAGGCTAAAAACATAGATTTAGCGTGATATTCTGCTATCTATAGCCTAACCCAAACAAGTGAGGGCTAATCTGGGGTCAAGAGTAAGGGCTAGTAAAGCATAGACCCGTAGACCGACCAAGTTGTGTGGTGAAATTTCCTACTTCGATGACCAATCACTTACGAGATACCTAACTTACCAACTCTATTTGTTAAACACTAGGAAATAGTTACTATTATTAGGATTACTTGATTAAGAACTTGTGGGGAACACAATTGCCCTAGTTTCATCTCACATTGATATTACAAACTTCAAATCATGCTACTTGTTACTTCTTACTTGTTATTAAAATTAATCAATAATTATTTTGTGCTACAAATCCCCCCTTTTTAAAGAAATAAGATTACTAAAAGTACAATCAATAATAAATTTGCCTAACTCTAGACCATATTCCTCGTGGATCAACTCTAACCTTAGTTTGGTTATTTATTTGACAACGACCACTTATACTTCTTTAGGGAGGTGCAATTGGGTGCATGATTTAGCGAGGGTCATCTTTCTTCTCGACCTATCAGGCCTATGGAGGTAGCATCTCAGGTCCCAAGGGGTTCTAAGGCAGGTTGTAGTTCCTACGGTAGGCAGAGTTCATGCCAAACTGCACATGGTGGTTATTCTAGATATTCAGGTGTTAGGCCTCATGTTACCTCAACTAGTTCTTCAGTACATATTGCTCTTGGTGACAGGTGTTATGAGTGTGGTGAGGTAGACCCCTATGCAAGAGATTGTCAAAGAGCCCTAATGTAGTTGGCCAAGGGTTATTCTATGTTTGGCAGAGGTAGCTAGGGCATATCATCGTGCTCTTCAAACCTAGCTTCATACAAGGTTTTTATGATTGTGAAAGTCTTGAACACCGGTCTAGAGAGTGCCCCAGGTAGGAATTGATCTCCTAGGCCCTATTAAAATCTGATACCCCCAGGCTAGGGTGGTCAGACCTTGTCATACTGATGAGTCCACAAATTTGACTCATTTAGGGCTTTATTTTAATAGAAATAGTGTCCTCAAATGCTTATTTTGTCTCAATATCTGATGACAACTCTTGGCGAATGTCCTCAAATAGTGTCCTCAAAAATGTTGAAAAGAATGAAGAAGCTGAAGCATGCGTATCGCCAAGAACACTTGGCGACTCCCCGAAGGGATGCACTCCGCCCTTTGTTCCAGTACGTGAAGCCCTGAAGGAGAAAGATTAAAAAGGCGATGAAAGGAGCAGTCAACGGTTGGCCTAATAGTTCCACGAAGTAGTAATATACCGCCCAATGACACAAGGCACGACGACGCTGAAGGCTAGTGCAAGACGACGATGAACTACACCAAAGGGCGAATCGTCGAGTTAATCGGCGATTCCGACTAACCTCGCTGAAAGATCCGCCAGCACTATTTTCTGAAGTCTATAAATATTTAACTTGTTATTAATTTTTAGAGAGTCGAACATTAATTATAATTTCCAGAATAGTATAGTACTTTTTGGATATTTTGTCTCAAGTTTGGAGAGGGTTTTTGGGAAACTTCAAGAAAGAAGGATTTCATCTTCCCCAAGTTGGAAGTGGGTCTTGTCCATTCTTCTTCCTGTGCTTAAATCAATGCTTAATTTCTTATACCCATTTGATTTTAGTATCATTTTAGGTGTATTTTGTTATTTCTTGATGTGTGGCTAAAACCCCCCATTCTTGAGGTGTGATTTAGCAAATATGTGTTGATATTGTTGGGTCTTTCTTACTGATAGGTTAGATATATTTTAATGGTGATTTCACCTAGTGGTTGTGGTTTAATTTAATGGGTTTGTGGTTGTAAATACAAAACCACCCATGTGTTTTCGTCTTGCCCGTGAGGGAGGTCGCGAAACCAAGACCACTAGACTGATGGCCTAAGGAGTGGGTTGACATGAGGTTCAGCCCGAGAGGGTGAGCCCTAGTCCCATATCCTATCACTCAGCTTGAGAGAGTGAGTGGGGTAAGGCGTAGGCTAGCCTTCATGCGACAAATGGGTGTTCGAGAGGAACGTATTTGAAACGGGGTAAGTTGCCCGAGAGGGAACTTATTTCCATCTAAAGCTTAGCCTAGTCACTATTATCTTGCAAAATTCCTATCAAAATCATGTACCCAACGATTTATCTCAACTTGTATTGCGGTCACAACCCAAGAACTCTTCCCCATACTTGATTTTCTTGTTATTTTTGTTGTTTTTACTACTTGTAAGAAAACCCCCAATTGATATTTGACACTTTCGTTTCACCCCCTTCAATTTACTATGTTTTTACTCGTTAATGTCGTTAGCTACGACTAGTTAGAACTAAATTTTATTTTTCTATCAATTATCAAAACCACTCCCTTTGGACACGACCCCAACCTTTAGTTGGGTTACTATATTATTGACGATCGTAGACACTCGTACCGTAGGTTAGTGTCGTTGGTCACGATAAGCATCAAAATGGCACCGCTGTCGGGGAGTGGTGTTATTTGGGAATTCGTAGTTAAATAATTTTTTTGATTCTTTCTAGTTTTAGTGTTACTAATATAAATTGTAGTTTTGTTTTGCTAGTTTGAATATCAAAGCAGGGAACTAAGGATGGAAAACCATTATGGATACCACACAGATCATCCCCTTCTGAAACTATTGAACCTCAGGGACAACCTCCTGATCTTTAAATAGGAAGGGGATGAGACTATTCAGGAAATGTGGCTAAAGTTTAAAGTGGTGCTGCAACCATGCCCATCTCATGGGATGACAGACAAGGGGCTACTGGAATGCATCTACAGGGGTCTAGGACCCAAGAATAGAGATATAGTCGATCAAATTTGTGAGGGCGGTATGCTACACCAGCCCTATGAAGTTGTAGAAAAACTCCTTAATGGCATGGTAGAGGCCAACAAAGAAGCCAAAAAGAAGCAGGAGTGGGACGCACTAGCTACCCAGCTGAATGCTCTAACTACCAGAGTCACAGAATTGGAGGTACAAGCCATGGGGAAAGAAAAGTACTCCTCCCTTTGAGAATGTAAACATGGGAAGAAGCAAAGAGGTATACATAATGATGAAGCCCTGTCACTCATTCAACAAAAGATTGAGGCACATGAGAAGATGTTGAATGAGATGAAGGAAAATATTGAAATGCTAAACAAAGCGTCATCCTCTCACTCCATGACAATTCAACTGCACGATTCTCAAATCACCCATTTAATAACAGGTCACTATCCTCCATTCGCCGAAGATTCACCTAATACACCATGGGTGATTCCGAGAACGAAGAGTAGTCTTTGACTTGCGTCATGCCACGACGTTAACTCAGGCGCTGTTTGGGAGGTAACCCAAAACCCCATATTATCTTATATTGGCGTACTAGTAAAATAATAGTGTATTAGTTTTATAGATTGAAGTGTAATAGGTGCCAAAGAGGTGCATAATGGCGAGCAGCAGACCGAGGTTGGCAAGTCGCCGAAGAAGGCGGCACTCAAATCTATTTCACTATTTGACTCAAGATATCTTCAAAAGTCTGTAAAACTCGACGAGCTCAAGACAGTTTCAGCGAATCACCTACCTGATCGGTGACCCAGATAGTCACCACCGTTTGAACATCCACAACTGCTGAGAAGTTCTGTAAAACTCGGTGAAGTAAAAATTTGTTAGCGAAGCGTCGAATCACTCAGAAACCAAAATGCGACCACTGAATGGGAACGAACTGGATAAGCTGCAGGCCAACGCATAAAAAGGCAGCTGATTAATCACTCGAGAGCGTGGGTTGAAGATAGGCGCATTGGAATGCTAAGAAAAGTTGTACAGAGCTGAATGAATCACTCGACAATGCACCAAATGTCCCAATCATACCTTCTGCTTTACGCGACATCTGTTGAAGGACTCCAACTCGAAATAGCTGCATAACCAGGAATATTCTCTAGCCCTATCTCTGTTTTTCTTTAATTTGACCTCTGGATTATTGTTATATATTTGAGGACAAATATATTTTGATTGTGGTGGGGTGAGGCTCACCTTTATTTGCTTGCTATGGATGTCTGTGTTTTTGAATATATTTGGGTTGTCTGTAGTGGCGCTTTATATTGTTTTTGCGATTGTTTAAGCTTAGGGCTTCTTCCTGGTTTTAATTGATTGCAAATTTTGACCCTTTCGAAAAATTATTATTATTTTCGCCACCGCTTGTGTTGAAAGTGGTTGTTCTCGTACAAATTTAAGTCTCGGTTTCCATCAATATAATATGGTGATTTCATGCAAGTTCAGTTCCATTGGGCGAGAGTTGGAGCCCAAATTGGGTTTGAAGGAGTTTTTAAGTGAGCTTGATGATTTTTCTCTTAGCCAGAGTTCCATGTTGGCGTTGTTCAAGCTAAGAGGGTGCCTCGGGGTTTGGCAGGGCATGTAGATTTGGTATCCTAGTCTATTAATGCCTTCAGGGTGTGCCTATCCTTCTATTGTCATGGACGAAAATCATTTTAGTAATGAATGTTGTAATTGATTTGTTGGAACTTACAGTTCGGTCGACGGCCATTCATTTAAGTTTTGAGCAAGTTATTGTATTTTGGAGCCTTTGAAACTTCAATTAATTACTTTGGTCAAACATTCAGGAAGATGGCCTCAGAAAGCAATTATAATGGTTTCATCTGCTTCTAAAGGGTCATTTTAGGCTAGGGGCACGTTTGGTTCCGGTGCCGAGACTTGCGGTGTGAGTTTGTGTCGTTAGGCATTTTAACCTTAAAGCTTAAGCCTAGGATTAACTTCAATCAACATTCCTGGTAAACATACTTTGATGGGAATTCCATCAGTGCGGTTAGCTTCGAAATATAGAGTTTGGTCTAGAACGACCTATAGTGCGGTTCCTAAGGCTTTCGATCTCATTTTGAGACTTCTTGTGGAATTTGGCTAAAATAGAACTTGGGTCTTATTGAATGCTTTAGCCATCCCATTGGTGGCATCATGATACATTGAAGATTTATGTTGTTTCAGGCCAAAGAGATCACAAATCTTGTACATTAACTTATAATCAAATGACTTGCCATTATTTGTTATTATGTAGCAAGGGATGCAAAAGTGATATATGATATTCACTTGGATAAAATTTGCAACATTCTCCTTCTTCACTTCTCTAAGGGTGAACATTTCAGCTTATTTTGAGAAGTAATTTGTTGCGGTAGAGATGTACGAGTGTACACGAGAAGAATTTTGTAGTTGTCCAACAACATCCAAGCTCTTAACGTCGAATGGATAAAATGCAACAGTTAGTTGTAATACCTGAGGTGGATGATGTATTAAATTTGTTTGAAATTGGCAAGCCTTTCACCTTCGGGCATATTCCAAGAAATCTTTCACCATGGCTAGCCAATAATTGTTAATAACCTAGGTAGGGGTACCCCCTAGATGTAACATGGCGTATAGGACCCCGAAGGGCCCCCATACAAGCCACTAATCCTTCATAACATAAGAAATAGAACAATAAGAGTAAAACAATAGTCCAAGTCCAATAGTTTTTATAAAGAAAAACGAAAGTCTAAAACACTTGTCTCAATATAGCCATCTAGTACAATAGAATGAAATTGGACCTTGCCCATACATCATGTCCAAAAGTGACATACGTAAAAGAAACTATAAAAATGAAACTCTTTCCTCAAAGCATGAGGACTCACCAAAGCTCGGAAATCAATCACTAGCACGAAACTGATGACCCTGACTGTCGGACCCTACATTTCGGGAAATGTAGGCAAGAGTATGTGTTAGTGCAAAACAATGTAACTAGTATGATAGCTATGCATAAAACATTTAAATCATGCTCAAAAGGGACATTTCATTTCATGACATACAATTCACCAAGCTAAAACATGATGTAAGAGAGTAAGAAAACATAAGTCATAAAACCATGGTCAATGCAAGCTAACATAATTTTAAAGCCTTTGAACACTTATGATATACTTCTTGAAGTAACCTTAAATCACTATTAATGTGGGGAGTTATCCTTAATCGACATAGAGACCATGTGAGCTATATATAACATGATCCTCTCGTGTCACTCACACCCAAAAGGGTTGTCCTACTTGCCAAGGTAAGGAGCATAAATCTGAGATAAAGTGAATCCACTAGCTAATGTTTATCTAGAAAATCATCCTATAGGGGAACATAGGTAAGGGATAAGGAGATTGCTTCTAGAAACCCGACCTCTACTCACGGGAGAGCTTCCATCTCAATATCCTCTCGGCGCTAAGCATAAATTCCATGGAATAGTCAATTCTTACTTATCCTTATTATCCATGGAAAGGCACGTCATCTTGTCAATCCAATCTAAGTCATCATCCATGGAAAGATATCTTTCAATAACCAATCCAAGCTAGGTTCATTAGGATAGCTCTTAATCTTTTATTCAATTCGGTGAGAAAGCCTTTTAACCTTAGAATCCTTATTATGCGAGAAAACCTTTCCAATCTTGATTTTATGTGTATATAATAAAGTAATTTCAACAACACATCATCATCATTATCTTTGATACTTTACTATCAAAACATCCTTAAAACATTTGCATAGATTTCATAAGAAAATGCATAAGTCCATAATTTACCTTTCAAGGTTCAAAACCCACTTTCAATCATCAACACTTAGAAAACATGGGTTCGATATGGATTTCATCATAAACTCATGTAAAGCTAGCAATACATGCTTAATATCATAAAACTCTTCCTTTACAATCAAAATTCCACATCATATGATTCATAACATGAAAACATAGGGATTATATGGGTTCATGAGGAAATCATCATAAAATCATAGTATTTCATCAATTCATGCATAAGAGATTATAATCCAATCATTTAACTAAATAATCAATAGAACCCATGACAATTGAAGAAAATCCTAACTCATTTGGGGAATTCTAACTTTGAAATAGAGAAATTTGGGAACTCCATGAATGGAAAGAATCCATGGATGAAAACTATCATACCTTACTATCAAAGACTACAATTGCTTGAGGAATGGAGACTTGACCTTGACCCTAGATTGAATCCTTTCTTCTTCTTCAACTTCTAGAGAGAGAAATATTTTTGAAGAGGAAGAACTTTGATAATTTTTGGGTTTTTGAAATATTAACTTGAATGAGTGAGTTATGGGGTTAAAACCACTTATATAGGGGTCCTAGGCTTGGGTAAAATTACATAGTATTAATTTAATAAAAACCGGAAAAGATCCAAAAACCCTTGAACTAACACTGCCGAACCACTACCACAATGGGCTCCACGAGCCGTGGTGGCTCTCATGAACCGTGGTGGTAGTTGTGGTCCCTTGACCAGTGGCTTGTCTTTCCACCACTTAGCCCCTCAAGTCCAACTCATGACCACGACCTCTCCCATGGCCCGTAGTGGCCTTCACGAGCCGTCAAGTGGCTCGTGGGGAGGGTCTCAATTTGGGCAGCTTTGGAGGGCTTAGTACCTCACCTCCATGGGCACCACCACAAGCCGTGTTGCCCACCACGAGCAATCATGGTGCTCGTGTGAGGTGAGGCTCCCTTGGCTAGCTTACTAAGGTCCACGGGCACCAGCACGAGTCGTGGTGCCCTTCACGGTCTGTGTGCACTTTCATGGAGGGTACCAAGGATAAATTTTTGGTGTGTGACCACTCACTTGGACCCTTGCTTAGGCTACTATATTCCGAGGTGTTACATTATCTCCCCCGTTGGGAACATTCGTCCTCGAATGGAATTTTAGACGCCTCTTGAAAGAAAAGACTCAATGCTAGCAGCCCATCATGCATGGAATCTCATCAAAATGCATAAAACGAAGGAGGAAAGATCAACTCCAAGCTAAACATAGTCAATGCATCATAAGCAAAGTAGGAATTAGACCTACCAAACCAATATGCATGAAATTTCAATATTTCTCATATTCAAGGAGGAACTACCATCTACAACCTAAAATCATGCTCAACATTATCTCACAGAGCCTATATGCAATCTATACTCAAAAGTATACATCCAAGGAGGAAAATCAACTACAAGCTAAATCTTGTTTATCAATTCAGCTCATGAAGTCTAAGGCAACTCATACTCAATGCACTACAACATGAGGAAGATCAACCATGTAAACTCATTTCTTTCAAAACATAAGTTTTTCATGAACATGCATAACATAAGGAAATCATGGAAACATATAAAACACATAACTCCAAAACAAATGACAAACCATGACGAACTTATTACCTCAAGATAAAGTAGGAGTAGAAGGAAAAAAATGAGGATATCAGGACATCATATTGGCCTTGGCCTACCAAGTAGCACTCTCTATGAAATGATTCCTCCATATTACTTTCATGAAAGCAACTTCCTTGTTTCTCAACTTCTTAACTTGCCAGTCTAAAATCTCAACCGGGACTTCCTCATCAGAAAGACTTTCGTTAACTCCCAACCCTTCTAAGGGAACTATGGATGTCGGATATCTAACACACTTTTTAAGCATAGAGACATGGAAAATTGGATGCACTGATGCCAACTCATTTGGAAAATCTAGCTCATAGGCAACCTTACCAACACACCTCAAAATCTTATATGGGCCTACATATCGCAGACTAAGCTTCCCTTTCTTACCAAACCTCATTAAACCCTTCATAGGTGAGATTTTTAAGTAAACCCAATCATGAATATCAAACTCAAGATCCTTCTTCTCACATCGGCATATGACTTTTGCCAACTTTAAGCCGTTTTCAACCTTTCTCTTATAAGTCAAACTTTCTCTATGATCCCATGTACCAACTTGGGACCTATTAGGGAAACTTCACCCACCTCAAACCATCATATAGGAGATCTACATCTCATACCATATAAGGCATCAAATGGATCCATATCAATACTCGAGTGATACCTATTGTTATAAGCAAATTCAATCAATGGAAAATGGTCATCCCAATTACCCTTAAAATCAATCACATAAGCTCTTAATGTATCTTCTAAATTTTGGATAGTACGCTCTGCTTGACAATCGATTTGGGGATGGAAGGTTGTACTAAGCTTAACACGAGTACGAAGACCCTTTTGGAATGCCTTCCAAAACTAAGAAGTGAATTGGGTACCACGATCGGAAATAATTGACAAATGAACTCCATGCTACTTTACCATTTCTCTCAATTACAACTTGACATAGTCCTCCGCCGAATAGGAAACCTTGACGGGGAGGAAATGAGACGATTTTGTCATCCTATCTACTATCACCCAAATCAAATCATGTTGTCGTCGGGTTCAAGGCAAACAAATAATAAAGTCCATATTAAAATCTTCCGACTTCCAAGTAGGAATGCTAATATCTTGGGAAAAACCTCCCGGTTTCTAATTCTTAACTTTCACTCGTTCGCTATTTTGACACTTAAGCCATAAATCCCTCAATATCCTTCTTCATCCCATTCAACAAATAAACCTCCCGCAAATCACAGTATATCTTGGTGGCCCATGGGTGAATGGAATATCGGAACTATGGGCTTCTAACAATATATGTTCCCTCAATTCATCACCATTTGGAACACATTATTGACCTTGATATCTAAGAACGTCATCTCCCCATTGGAAGAAAGCCTCAATAGGTTTCTTAAGAACTGCTTCTTTTAACTCAACCAATATTGGATCAAGACGTTGCTTGGCTTTCACATCCACCACAAAAGACGATTCGGAACCATTATGAATCATAAATCCACCCTTAATAGAGTCCACTAACTGAACACCTAATCAGGCCAAGCTATGAACATCTCCAACCAACTCTTTATTTTCTTCTTAAATATGAGCAGCACTACCCATAGATAACCGACTAAGAGCATCCATCACCACATTTGACTTTCTAGGTTGATAGAGAACACTCGAATCATAATCTTTCAATAACTGAAGTCACCTTCTTTGGCGAAGATTTAGATCTTTCTGATTAAACACATATTGCAAACTCTTGTGGTCGGTAAACACATTTACATCTAGTTCAAGGTTATGGGTAGGATAATTCTTTTCATGAATCTTAAGTTTCCTTGAGGCATAGGCAATAACTTTCCCATTTTTCATAAGCACATAACCTAACCCAATTCTATAGGCATCATAATAAACAACAAAGCCATCGGTCCCTTCTGGTAAATTCAACACCGGGGAGAGGAAGTGCATCTATCCTTCAACTCTTGGAAACCCTTCTCACACATTTCAGACCATATGAACTTAGCTTTCTTTTAAGTCAAAGCCGTCAAAGGAGAGGTGATTGAAGAGAATCTTTCAACAAACCTTCTATAGTAACCGACTAAAACTAAGAAACTTCTAATATCCGAAGGAGTTAGAGGTCTAGGCCAACTCTTCACTGCATCCGTCTTCTTAGGATATACCTCAATACCCTAACTTGTAACAACATGACCAAGGAAACTACGGACCTTAACCATAATTCACATTTGCTAAACTTTGCAAAGAGTTGTTGGTCCTTAAGAACTTGAAAAACGATCTTCAAATGATCAATATGCTCATTCTCACTTCTCAAATAGATCAACATATCATCAATGAACACAATCACAAACATGTCTAGGTATTGTCTAAACACCCTATTCATCAAATCCATAAACGCCGCTGAAGCATTAGTCAACCCAAATGGCATTACCAAAAACTCATAATGACCATACCGACCTTGAAAAGTTGTCTTCGGAATGTCATCTTCCCTTACCCTTAATTGGTGATAACCCGATCGAAGATCAATCTTGGAGAAATAACTTGCTCCTTGAAGTTGGTCAAATAAATCATCTATCCTTGGAAGAGGATACTTATTCTTAATGGTCACCTTGTTCAACTGACAATAGTCAATACACATACGAAGAGAACTAAAAGTGAACATACCATTCATCATTTTCACCTTTGAACCATCAGGTACATTCATAAGTACTCCTTTGAACATAAACATTTCATAAGGAACATAAACATTTCATAAGTCATATCAACACATTAGGACCATCATCTAGGGCAACCCTAAGTCATACTTGTGCAATGTATGAATAGCATCCTATACTACTATTCACACTAAGTACTCCTTTGAAGCCACCATAGACAAGGTACATTCATATTCAATAAGTCATGACAAGGAAGTAACTCATAATACAATCCAAGTAAAGCATGCATCATCTCATTAAGCACATAAGTCAACATTATTCATTAGCTTAATAAAGATCACCTTCATTCATTAGACATTAAACCAACATTCTCATTAGCATCATCATAAGAGCACATTCATTTCACTTAACATTATATCATAAAGGAACACACCATGTCTACTCTCAAATCCTACTTGTGCAATGCATGGATGGTATCCCATACTACCACCCACACTAAGTCGTGCATTCTTCAGAAGCCATAGTTCATTAACATTCTTTGTCGGGGTAAGCCTTAATCGACATAGACCATGTGAGCAACTCATGGAATCCCGGTGTCACCCTCACCGGATAAGGGATTTCTACTTGCCTAAGGTAGGACCATTACCTTTAGCTTAGGTGGATCCACTAGCTAGACCTATGTGGGCACATAGTTATGGGATAGGGAGATTGCTACTAGATACCCCGCCTCAACTCACGTGAGAGCATCCATCTCAAGAGATTGCTACTAGAAACCCCGCTTCAACTCACGTGAGAGCTTCCATCTCAAATCACTATCCACTCAATGCTTAGCATTATTCCCCACGGAATACTTAACATTCATTACTTTAGTTCATTATGGGATAAGAGATTGTTACTAGATACCCCGCCTCAACTCACGTGAGGGCATCCATCTAAAACCCAACATTCATTCATTACATAGCTCATAGATTCAAAGATGAGAATAGCCTTTCAACTAAGAATCCCCATATTAGGAGAAAGTCCTTTCATAACATGTCATTTTCATTCATTAGAGTACAATTGAGAATAGCCTTTTAATCAATACTTCATCATTAACATAATCATAGAAACTTCATTCATTAGTCATTCATGAGTGTGTGTATATGAGAATAATCTTTCACCTATATCATCATCATTCATAGGAGTTAAATTGAGAATAAGCTTTCAGTACTAACACAATTCCATTCTAACATGATCATAATACATTCATTGAGATCACACACATGTACTTCACATCATAATCATACACAATCCTTCATGAAATTTCCCTCCAAGGCCACACATCAATCACAAACCAAACATCTAATATACTACAGTAGATAAGGGAATTAACATGATTCAATAACTAATTCAATACAAACATAAACAATTCAACATACTTTCATGATCCATAAATTCCCAATCATAATTCACAACTTAAGAATTTGGGGAAAACATGGGTTCATAGAGGAAATTGACCATAATGCATCAATAATTCAAAAATCCAATCATAATTCATCATATAAAACACTTTGAAAACGTTTTGGAATTGAACCCATGCATAGATTGGAAACTAGGGTTTTTGGGGAACTTTGGAAACTTGAGTGAGAATGGTGAGATCTTGAGCTTGAAAGCTTGAATCCTTCACCTCCAATGGAGGTTTCTAGAGAGAGAACTTTCGAGTAGAGGAGGTTTCTAATTTGGGTGTTTTGAAATAATGAATTGAAAAGGTAGTTTTAATACTCTTAAAATACTTTAAATAACCAATAATAACCGTCCCCCAACTTCACTAAACTTAAAATGAAATTACCAATTAACCCCAACAGTCATGACCTACGAACCCCCACCCACGGACCGTGGGTGGGTCCACGGACCTTACTTCCGTGGTTCTGTGGCTTCAATTTTGGGGCCTTGACCCACGGAGGCCATCCACGGGGTATGGATGGACCTACGGGGCGTATGTCCTATCCGTGAGTCCTTCTCAATTTGACAGCTTTTTTGTTACTTAGGCTCTTGGGGGTTAGGCTTTAGGGTCCTCCTCAAGGACCCCTTGGGTGGTCCTTGGGGAGTCGTACCTTGAAGTTTAACCCCTCAACCTAAGCTCATAACAACATTCTATCACATGAAACCCAATTACAAACTCAAACACACAATCATTAGGCTCTAGTTTCACTTACATGTTTTCCGGGTCGTTATAATTTATTGTTAATTCTTTCATTTAGAAGTCTTTTTAATGGTGGCCAACGTTAGAACTCGCCTTGTTTCTACTTGCTGGACCAAGAAGGTAGTGAATGAGAAAAGAATTAACAACAGAGATTTAGTGGATGCTATCTAATAGTCTAATATCAATTGGAGTGAGGGTGAAAACTAAGTCATACATTGATGTGATAACTAATCTGAGGTAAAAGGTAAAGGTTAGTAAAGTATACATCTGTAGCCGGACCGAGGTGTGTGGTGAAATTCCCTACTTGGAGGACCAATCACTTAGGGATACCTAACTTACTAACTTTGCATGTAAAACACTAGGAAAAGGGTACTATTATTAGGATTACTGCGTTAAGAGCTTGTGGGTAACACATATACCTAGTTTCTTTCTCATATTAATAAAGCAAAGTTTGAACCTTGTATACTTGTCACTTAAGCATTCAAATCTGTTACTTACATATAAAATCCCCCCTTTTGTTTACTTTTCTCAGAAATAGTTTGACTAATCGGATATAATAGTGAGTTAAGTTTAAGTTTGAACCATATTCCACGTGGGATCGACCCCAACCTACAAGTTGGGTTATTTATTTGACAACGATCGCTTATACTTCTCTAGGGAGGTGTAATTTGAGCGTATCAAATTTTGGCACCGCTGCCAGTGAATGCGGCTTTTAGATTAACTTTAACTACATTATTGAACTTTAGTCAAGTATTTCCTGGTTTTACTTTCTTCTTTTGTTTTGGTTTTCTACAGGTTTCTACTCTAGTGTATGCCAAGTATACAGAGTCGAGGCGAACCTTTGACCCCGTAAGGTTCAGAATTAAATAAAACCTTGAGGAGAATGAATAACCAAGGGGTACAAAACAATCCAATCGGAGAGGGTCTAGGTGATAGAGTCGACTTGCAGCCTCCTGGGTTGTTGATGTGGCGGCTCAAATTCTTGGTGGTAATCAGGTTCTTGGTGGTAAGCAGGTTCATTGTGGTAATCTACTCAGAAATCAAGAAAGGATGCAGAATCTGCCAGCACCAAGGCTTCACACGATAACTATCGGGTTGACTATAATACAACTGAATTTGAAGGGCCTATTGTTCTACCACTTCTACCTCCAGGGCATACATTCGTGATAACCAGCAGTCTTATGCAAATGCTTACAACACGAGGGTTGTTTGCTCATCTAGCTTCGGAAGATCTGCATGGTCAAATGGCTAAATTGAGAAGTGTCTGCAAGAGTTGTGTGGGGAGACCAGAATTGGATATGGATATTATAGTTTTGAGAGTCTTCCCTCTGTCATTGACCGGTGATGCTACAGTTTGGTTTTCTGAGCTTTCATATAATTAGATTCATACATGGGACTAGTTGCATAAGGTGTTCATGGCGAAGTATTTTCCGGTGTCTAAAAAGTTGAATTACAAGGATAAACTGAATAACTTTGTAGCACTACCTGTAGAGTCCGTAAGCAGTTCATGGGATAGATTCACTACATTCATCAGAAGTGTTCCGAATCACCGCATTGATGATGAGTCACTCAAAGAGTATTTCTACAGAGGACAGGATGTTAATGGAAATGTTGTGCTAGATACTATTTCTATAGGATCATATAGTGAGTGCACTTTTGAGAAGATCGCTGAAAAATTGGAGAAGATTTCCCGAAACAATAAGGCATGGAGCACTAGAAAAGCGAATATTCGTAGAAACACATTTACACTCCAAACTACACCAAATAAAGCCAATGAAGATATATGTGAAGATATGGCTCAAATGAGAACGGAATTTGGCTTGGTATTGAAGCACGTGAGTTGAAGTGCAGAAAATGTAAATGCGGTAAAATACTTAACTAGAACTCCACCACTACCAGTTGAAGAATGTTACTATGAGGAGGATGCATATTTGGTGAATGCTCAGATAGGGGGTTTCCAAACCAACGCCCAAGGTCCAACTCGGATAATTGGCGCCAAGGTCAAGGAAACCAATGTCGGAACTATGGCAACTAGAACCGTGAGGGAAACTATATCCGGGATGGGAACTATAATCGTGATAAAAACTACAACCAGAACAACTATGGCAACAGGAATGAGAGATTTGGACCCTATGTTCCACCGGGTAATAGAGAATCTGGTAATAGATAGGCTGGTGGTAGTATGTCAGGAATTGAGGATATGATGCAAAAGATGATGACGAGGTTTGATGCAACTGATGAGAACGTGAAAGAGATGAGAAATGACTTGTGTGGAATCGGTCAAAAAGTTGATGCCCATGTAGTGTCAATCAAGCAACTTGAGCAGCAGTTTGGTCAAAAAGTAATTGGGCACACTAGGAAGAGGGTAAAAATAGTGTTAGCTATTTGGAGATTGCACGATGCCACTTTGTTTCCTTTATTAGGAATAGAACTTAGGAAATTCACTTCATTGTTATGTATCGCAAATATTAGATTTCATGCCAAGGAATATGGAATTGAATAGCCTTACATACATTGCTATATCGTTCAAAAAGTATGACTTAATCTCCTTCTCTTTAAATTACTAATCTACAATAAAATAAGCTGTAAGACTAATATTAGTAGCTAATCAACAAATTTGAGCTACTTGATCTTACCAAAACAGTAACCAACTAGTAAGCATGCAATTCATCTAGCCAATGTTTTCTTTCCTTCCCTTTCCCTTTAATTGTATCTCTATATTATACAACCTTTGTATCAAGTCCTCCCCAAAACTCCCTGAAATGTTTAAGTCCTTTAACGTCTCCATAACTTCTTCACATATCCAGTCACATCGCTTATAATAATATACATAAAACAATCCTTAAACATAACAATGTAACAGAAGCAATATGAATCACTTTTGCTGATCACCAGCACTTAAGGAACTAACATTACTTTTAAAATTCTCAAACGAGCTCATAATTGAATTTAAAGGGAACTCCCCTCCATGGCTATCCCAACCTGCACTACCCACAAGAACATTCTCCTCAATATTAAACTATATAAAAGGAACAACTTCCAACTCACTAACACATACTAAATGTCCTAATTAACTCAATCACAGAAGGGAGGATATTGTAGTAGCTTAAATTGCTGGAAAAAACTACCACTTGCTAAGACTTGGTATCTTCAAGGTAGAGGTTATCCTCCTCAACTTGTCTTAACTTATACCTTCAAATAAGTTGAAATCCCTAATATCCAAGAAGCCTAATGGTATTTAATGGTTGTTGTGCGAATCTAAGAGAGAGAAGAGAGAAAGCTCTAGAAATCATATTTTTGTCAAAGTAAAAAATAGTTGGAAAAGGCTGATATCAATCCTTTTAAAGGGACCTGTGGCCGACTTTCTCACTCATTTTGGACCATAATTTATCAAGTAGGTGATCCATCTTCTTGGACTTTTCACTTGGGCCTTTTTGGACTTAAAAATATTTGGTCTTAGCTGTCCATTTTCTCCTTATTCTTCTACTCAACATGGGCCATATTAATGCAAGTAGGTGGCACTGTAGTTGGACCAATTACATGGTCAAAAAGAGTCTTAGTAGGTGATGCTCCTACTTGGTCATTTGGGATAGTCAATAAGTCAAAGTAGGTGATGCACCTACTTGTCATCTACTAGCTTAGTTAAGTCAAGCAAGCAACTCACTTATTTTATTTCATTTTCTAAGTCTTACTTCTTTAACATAACAGTTCACTTCAAACTTTAAGCTCAAATACTACCTTACTATCTCGAGTTCAAAAGTTTTCATCAGAGTTGACTTGGTGTAAACATGCTGAAACGTGCAACGCAAACAACACCTTCCGATTTATTTTAAACAACACCACCCATCTAAGAAATATGGTCCTTCACCTATACGATAAGTCTATGTCAAGTGTCACATGAATAAAAATAGCATACGGAGAATAGAGGGCGTTACAAAATATTAGTTATATTTTTCATTTTTGGGTTGTTAGACATTTTGAGATACATACTTTTGGCTTTGAGAATTATTTTCCAAACTCTTTTTACATTTAATTGTTGAAGTGTTGGTTCATTAAATTTGCATTTGTTCTTTAATTCATGATTCCGAAATTCATCTATTCTAATTGTAAGTTCATGATTTATTCTATTAACCCTATTATGAATTGTGATAACACAAGTATGAGTAACTAAATCCACAACAAGGGTTGTGGATACCATGAGTTATTAACAATGTAAAACTAATAACTAAGTAATTCTAAAATAATGTTTATGCATGTATTGTTAATCACTGTTTATGAATGCTTTTTAATAGTGTGCAACGTTAGGACTCGCCTCATTCTTACTTGCCCGACCTAGGAAGTAATGAATGAGAAAGAGGTTAAACAACATAGATTTAGCGTGATAATCCGCTATCTAATAGCCTAACCCAAACAATTGAGGGCTATTCTGGGGTCAGGGGTAAGGGTTAGTAAAGCATAGATCCGTAGACCGACCAAGTTGTGTGGTGAAATTTCCTACTTAGATGACCAATCACTTAGGAGATACCTAACTTACCAACTCTATATGTTAAACACTAGGAAAGAGTTACTATTATTAGGATTACTTGATTAAGAACTTGTGGGAAACACAATTGCACTAGTTTCATCTCACATTGATATTACAAACTTCAAATCATGCTACTTGTTACTTCTATGTTACTAAAAATTAACCAGTAATTATTTTGTTTTACAAATCCCCCCTTTTTATAGAAATAAGATGACTAAAAGTATAATCAATAATAAATTTGCCTAAGTCTAGACAATATTCCTCGTGGATCAACTCTAACCTTAGTAAGGTTATTTATTTGACAACGGGCCCCTATGCAAGAGATTGTCAAAGGGCCCAAATATAGTTGGCCAGGGGTTATTCTATGTTTGGCAGAGGTAGCTAGGGCATAGCATTGTGTTCTTCAAATCGAGCTTCATACAAGGTTTTTATGATTGTGGAAGGCTTGAACACCAGTCTAGAGAGTGCCCCATGTAGGAATTGATCTCCTAGGCCCTATTACAATCTGATACCCCCAGGCTAGGGTGGTCAGACCTTGTCATACCTGTGGGGAGCTTGGCTATCAATGTAGAGCTTGTCCTTGGCATGGGACCAGGATGAGAGGTATTCAGTTAGATTAATCTCATCAATTGTCAACACCTTCAATCTGAGGGGGTACCTTTAGTGCTACTGCTACTACATTATATGTTCAAGCTAAGGTCTGGCATGACCCCTTCTATGATTTTGTAGGCCGTCCATAGGCCAAGGATCCATATATTCCTTCTCTGTGTGCATTTTAGTGGCATAACCCCTTTGTTTTTATTTTGGTATGTATTTGGGGTTTCATGCACATTCAGGTTTATTGGGCTTATTATCTATCACTTGCTTTTTATGGCATCTTGATTTGAGGTTTGTGTATGTTTTCTACCTCTTGTAGTTTAATTCTTTTAGTAGTGGATTGACTAGGTTGTTTTGCTTTGATTAGGAGTAGTGGTTGAGTAACTCCTCGTGCCCTTGCTTTGATAGTCCTATTGTGGTTGTGGCCTTGGGATTGCTAGTTTCCCTTTTTTCCACCCTTGTTGTGTGTTTTTACTGTGATGACAATCCTTGTTTGATAGGTGGCTGGACAAACATTGCTCGGTTTAATTTTTGTGTGTTGGAAGGCCTAATTGCTTAGTTATGTGTCGTCTTTTTGAGTAGTAGTTAGGAGATCGCTAGTTTGATGAGTTCTGCGTTGGGTAGTTGGCCTTCTTTAGTGTGCTTGTTTTAAAAAAAATGACTTGTTTTCAAAAAATCAATTTAACTTAGATTTTAAAGAAAAATCGATTTCCAAAGAGAGTCACCACTTTATTTTTCTTAAAAAGTAAGAAAACTTGAGATTTTCAAAAGATTAAAACATATTAAAAATCATTTGAAATCCAAAGAGGGTTCGGGGTTCAATTAACATTTCGAGAAGGTGTTAGGCCCTCGAAATGTCCGCTAATTCCTGGTTGACCAATGATTTGACTAAAATATTTGACTAATTTTGGGGAAAAAAAATTAAGTAAGAAAACCCATTTTTATTTTTTGAGGGGAAATAAACTAATGGAATCTTTTAGGGAAAATAATTCATATCGACAAAAAAACTAATAAAATAATTTGTAAATAAAATAAGTAATAAATAAAATATAAATATTTTAACTTGAGCACAAAAGAAGAAATGACTTTTTTTGGGAATTTAAGCAAGTAAAAACCAATTCAACTAAAAGGTTAGTTAATACAAGGGTTAATTACTTGAGTAGATTTCTTTTAAAAATAATTACTTATTTTAAATATACTCTTTAATTATTATCATTTATAGCAATATATAACAATACTATATATTTTATTAGAATTATCTTTCTCTCTCACTTATTTCTCCTTTTTCTCTCACCTTTTTAATTTTGTCACTCTTCCTCTGTTTCTTTATTTCTATGGTTCATTCTCCCTTGTTTTCCTTCTATTGCTCTTTCTGCCTTAGTTTCTTTCTATTGCACTTTCTCTGTTGCTTTTTCTCTTTTATTTTGGTTGCTCTTTCATCCTTTATTTCTTTCTCTCTCTACTTTGTTTTGTAGAGTAGTCAATGACTTGTAGATTGAATAAAAGTTGTATAAATAATCAATTAGATAAGTGATCTAATCGTAACAAATGAAGAAACATAATAAACTGTAAAATGAATTAAACTTAAATTAAAAATGTTACAAAATGAATTAAACCTGAATTAAAATATTTTACACACATATTAAAGGTAAATTAGAAGAGAATTAAACATGAATGCAAAATGTAGCAAACGAAAGAGCATTCTATGATCTGTAAACTAAATAAAGCGTTTATTAAAACTGAATTTAACAAGTAATTCAATCGCAACAAATCAACTAATAAACTGCAAAATGAATTAAACTTGTATTAAAAGTGTATTAGACAAATATTAAAGTTGAATTCAAAGAGAGAATTAAGTATTAATAAAAAATGTAACTAATGAAAGAACATACAACGATCTATAGAGTGAATTAAATTTGTATCAATAATGAATTAAACAAGTAATCCAATAGTAACAAATCAACTAACAAAATGAACTAAATTTGCATTAAAAGTGTATTACACAAATATTAAAGTTGAATTAGAAGAGAGAATTAAGTATGAATAAAAAACGTAACTAATGAAAGAACATACAATGGTCTATAGAGTGAATTAAACTTGTATCAATAATGAATTAAATAAGTAATCCAATAGTAACAAATCAACCAAATAAACAGCATAATGAATTAAATTTGCATTAAAAGTATTGTGCACAATATTAAAGTTGAATTAGAAGATAGAATTAAGAATGAATGAAAAACGTAACTAATGAAAGATGAGATAATAATCTATAGACTGGATTAAGCTTGTATTATTCATGAATAAAACATGTATTATGTGTGTCTTATAAATTATTTTGATTTGTATCACAAGAACATGAGTGATGTTTGCAATATGTATTAAAAATGTAGTGTGCATGTATTATAAGTGTTTACCTAAATCATTTGGTTGGTATCACTAAGAAGAGAGTGAAGTTTGCAATATATATCATATTGTATTGTTCATAAATAAACTTATATTTGTGTCTTATAGAGTAGTTTGATTTGTATCACTAAGAAACTGAGTGACGTTTGCAATATATATTAAAAATGTATTGTACTGTAACAGCCCGTATTATGCATATGCTTGTTATGTTCTTGTGATACTTGACATAGCCTTATAGTATATGTGAGGAACCATGTTTCTTATATGATTCGTGTTGGCTTAAACTAGCTCAGAAGGTGATGTGATGCCTTGTACGTTGCAGCATGTGTACTGCAAGTTATAACTCCAATGGAAATATTTAAACTCGAGACGGGAAGGTGGTAATTGAGATTAAAGTTGAAAGTTAAGTGCTAAGTTAAATAAAAAGAGATTAATAATGAGAAAATGGATTAAAATAGATGACCTGCTTGCTTGACTTAACTAAGCTAGTAGGTGACAAGTAGGTGCATCACCTACATTGACTTATTGACCAGTCCAAAGAACCAAGTAGGTGCATCACCTACTTGAACTATATTGATCTAGTTAAAAAGGCCAAGGTTTATAGATCAGATTTGGGCCTATGCTAATGGACTCACTTGAGGCCCAAACTATGTTAAATAAAACAAAATGAAATGAAAATCCAGCAGCCAAATCTGTCAAGGCCCAATATTTAAGCCCAAGTGAAAGCAATTAAGTGCATAACCTAGTTTAACCTTTTGAGCTGCTTGATGTACATAAGCAGGTGCATCACCTACTTGACCAATTAGTGGCTGAAAATGAAGCTTTCTAGTGGATATTCTTAAAAGTGAAGAAAGCTCAATATATAGATATATTGGCTGCTATTCTCATTCATTTTAACACACATTATTGAGGATTAACTCCAGCTCTTTCTCTCTCCTTTCTCTTAAGGATTAAACAACAGCCTTAAAGTTCTTCTAGGGTTCTTGAAGAAACCCTCATCTCTGCAAGACAAGGTAAGTGAAAACAATTATGGATTTTGCTTAATTCTCCCATGGATGATTAGGAAAACATGTTATTCATGCTCAGGTATAGGTATAAAGGCATAATATTTCCAGAAGCTACTGCTCACTTCCTTGGTTATCAAAATACTTTTCTCTTCTTAGGGAAGTTGAAATTCTAGAGGAATTCAAGTTATAAGGAGAAGTTGCAGAAATTGAGGTAAGGTGACTGCTCCATTTTCTTCCTCCTTATGTATGAGTTTGAGTGAGGAATTAGGGGTGTGCTGTCATAAAGAACTCAAGAGGGTGGTGAGTTCAATAATTGGTTGTATGATAAAAGAATATTTGAGGTTGTTTTATGTGTATTGTTGTTGGTGCAGTTTGGCTAATCTTGGAAAAGGATATATAATGTATGTATTGGGCAGAGAAGGAGGGTATGGTGATACACATTATTTTAAGGGCTGTATGGGCTCATTATCCGTTAAAGTTAGCTACTATTTTACAAGGCTCATGGTGTGATAGCTGTTAATTTAAATTTATCATGACTTGTATTGTAGATTAAAACCTGAAATGGGAGGCTGAATCATGATAGTTGTATTGATCAAAGGATAAGGTATGTAAGGCTATTCGATTCAATATTCTTCGGCATGAAATCTGATACATGAGATTAATATCAACAAGTGAATTTCCTAAGTTCTATTCCTAGTAAAGGAAACATAGTGGCAGTGTATGATCTCCAAATAGCTAACAATATTTCCCCCTCTCCTTAATGTATATAATTACTTCATTATATGTTCACAACTCTATACTTGTGTAATTATCCTCCTATGTGCTGGTATAGAAATGGTATTTGCAAAAGCAAGTTTGGTGAATCCTCCTCTTAGTCAGTTGAAGTCAATTGTGTCATTTAAGCTCACAAGTAATGCATTGATGTTACATAGCTCCTTATGTCATTGTTACTGCCTTGAAGTATTATTTTCATGTCTTCTACTACTGCCATAGTCCCAAATATAAAAAATTATTATGACCACCAAAACAACAATCTCAAAGATTAAAGAATCTAACAAAAGAAATTTATATAATTAAGGGTGGCAGCTCAGGGGCGAAAGCCTAGCATGGGCCGATCCCAATTGGTATAGAAGGGTGGCAGCTCAGGGGCGAAAGCCTAGCATGGGCCGATCCCAATTTGTATAATTATGAGGACCGCATCCCAGGGGTTAAAATGCCTAGCATGGGTCCTTTACTACCACTGATCAGCTGGTCATTCGTATCAAATGCCTTATAAAGATCATAACACACAGAAAGGTAAAGACAAGAATGTAACATACATGATTCCACAAGAGTTAACCAAACTGGTCTTCTGTTCTGATTTATGCACACATATATTGATACTTGATTTCATTGTACTCTTATTTAGATATGTTATTGCCTTACTTATTCAGTACATTTTCTCGTACTGACATCCCTCGCAGGGGACGCTGCATTTCATGATGCAGGCACATGTACTTCAGCTAGTAGACCTCCTCAGTAGGAGCACACGACACTCAGCTACTTTCGATGAGCTCCAGATTGATTCGGAGCTTTACTGAGTCCTGGGTAGATTCATTTTGGTATTGTATCGTAGTTAAGGGTAAGGCGGGGTCTGTCCCAACCTACTCTAAGGTTTTCTATCTTTTAGAGGCTTTGTAGACTTATGTAAATGCTCCAGCTGCATCTTAACAAGTTGTGGCCTCAACGGCCAAGTCTTGTATATAAGTTTTGGATCTACTTATGTTGGTTCATATCGCTGGATCCTATGTGAACTTGTCACAAGATTGTCATAGTTATATGCATAGTAGGCACAGGTTACATGTGGGTTCTCTCGGGCCTTTAGGGCATCGGTTGCCTATCCGTCTTAATGGGATTTGAGGTGTGACATCTACATATCTTATAAAGGTATTATTAGTGTGTTACCTAAATTATTCTTGTTGGTATCACTAAGAAAGGATGAAGTGTACAATATGTATTATAAATGTATTATTCATGAATAAAACATGTATTATATGTGTCTTATAAATTATTTTGATTTGTATCACTAAGAAATAGAACTATGTTCGCAATATGTATTACAAATATATTGTGCCTATATTATACATGTATTATAAGTGTGTTACTTAAATTATTTTAGTTGATATCATTGAAAAGGGAGTGAAGTTGCAATATGTATTATAAATATATTGTTCATAATTTTAATACAATTTTAATATAGTTATGAAACATATCTAATACAATTTTAATACAATTGCAATACAACTCCGTAAACTTCATCGTTATTGTGCTTCAATCTAATATTTCTCCTAAAACCAATTCTAAGCTTAACCAAATCCTCTTAAAATTGAGATGAAAACTCCAAATGGTATTTTCAATTATTTGTAGGAGCAACCTATCCAAACTAATCACAAATTCGTCAAACTCAAATAATGAATTCAAAATTTAAAACTTAATAATGATCATCAATGGTGAAGTCTTGCTACTGTAATTTTAGAGATTTGAAATTCCTACTTGAACACGTGATTTTGTACAAATTTTTGGTCGTTCTGTTGCTCTTCTCATCACATTCTTTTGGTGAAAATCATGAAATATGGGCAAAAACTGATTTGAGAATAGTTCTTTAAATGAAGATTTCAAAGAAGAAGAATAAGAATTAAAAAAAAAGAAGAGGAAAAGGAAGAAAAAAATTGACAAAGAATGAGAGAAAGAGCTGAAGATAACTGGGCTGTATGATTTTTTAAATTAAAAAAAAATGTTATATTTAGTTAGAAATATTATATTGTCATAGATGGTAAATATTTTCTTAATATGTCATATTTATGTGATTTATCCTTAATACAATAAACAAATAAACAAAAGCGGATAATTTGAACTTGGGCTACTTGCGCAAATTCAGCAAAATTTTAGCCTTTGGACCGCCTGTCCTAACTCTAAGAAATGTCCAAAAAATGGACTTTGGCCCAATCCTTTTCCAAAGATCTGCAGTAATTTCAATGGTGGGTTTTGGTTCCTTTCTTTCTTGGACCTATTAGAGTCAAAGTATTGAAGTAAAATTGGGCCCTTGCCCAATTTTGTGCCAAAGGAAATTGTGTATACATAGCAGTATACTGATGTATAAGGGCCGTATATGGAGTGTATACAACCTTCTTTAGAGCTTCTACGACCTATATTTTCAGTTTGCGACCTCATTTTTATCCTTCAACCTATGGATTCTGCATTTTTACCATGTATATCAGCGTATATCGCTGTTTCTCAGTGTATATGATCTGTATTTCAGTCTGCTTTTAACCTTCCGAAACCTGACATTTAATTTTCCAGCCTTACTTAACCTCTGGGAACCTATTCTTCAATTTCCTTAACTCGGAAATGGGGCTGACTTGAACAAGAAAAGCAAATTTGAACCTTTACGGCCCATCCAGAATATGGGGAAAGAATATACAAGAATCCATAATAGGCTCATGCAGTGTTCATGTCAAACAAAGAAAAATCATATTAGAATATGATGGAGGAAATCAAGGAACAACACATGTGCTTTCAGAATATGATGGAGGAAATCAAGGAACAACTGACGTACATCAATCAAACAAGAAAAAGAAGCTATGTAAATCAAGAAAACTATTACGTGCTTTTAGGCTATTAGTTATATGGTTAATGAAGTTGGCCCAAAATAGAAGCTAAACACAATGAAGAAAGATTACATTTAACTAAGGAATTTGTAATGTTGGTCACTGTTGGTCATCACAATAAGTACTGGACGACATTTACAGATAATGAACATTAAAACATTAACACCACCTCTTACAATTTCATTTTTTCAAAAGCATCATTAACTCCAACAAGGAACACTTAACATCTTTCAGAACAAGATATTTAAGTGAAGACATACACGAATGAGAAAGAGAAACAAACCATTAGACCCAATAGGAAAGTGTGCGAGTTGGAGTGTTAATCATATTATAAAACACTTAGCTTCATGCTAGAGTAAACATGACAAGATTGTAGCTATATCCCCTATTATAATGATTCATGATGCATCTTCAAGTGTAGGTTGTTTCTACATTCTACTATTTACAAATTTACGAACAAGAAGGGTTAACAGTAAGGCATTTGAGCCAAATTAAAAAAAGAAACAAGAAAGTGAGAAGCCATAGCAGCATGAACTAAAGAGAGATGTAAACTAATACGACATTTTTGCACTAATCATGACAACTATGAAAGCTAAAATGAGAAAACATAGCAGCAGTCAATAAACAACCCACCAACACCATACACACATAAAGAAAGAACTAAAGTCGAAAACAAATCTTTGAAAAACCAGAACGAATACGACTTGTTTAATCGAAAACAAAGAGTGGGAACATCATTCGAAATACTAATGTAACACCCCGTATCCGAATTAGGATGATGAACAAAAAAAATATCAGAATCTACATGTGCCATCCACGAGGACCATAAATGGTCCGTAGGTGGGCCCACGGGACATAGGTATGGTTTGTGGTTGCATCCCCAAAATAGGACTTTCTAACCAAGATCGACGGTCCACCAGGACGGACCGTAGGTCCATCCACGGTCCTTCGACTGGGGTCAGGGGATGGGTGCCTCAGGAACTATCAAAGCATGGACCACGATTAGACCTACGGACCGTAGATGGGTCCACGGCTCGTGGTCCAGTGGCCATAGTTCAAGGCTAAAATCTCTGACCACCAACCACGGTTTTCCAGGATGGACCTACGGTCCATCCACGGTCCGTCGACTAGTAGGTCAGTGATAGCTGATAGTTAATGCAAGGGTAGTTGTATCTTTTCCTAATTAATTAGTTCCTATACTATGTCGTTTGGCCTACATTTAGAATCCCTATATCAGTCTTTTTACCCCAAATTCACCCCATTTAATTTATTCTTCCAGATTCCCAAAAGAAAACCAACCCGTCTCAAATATTCTCTCTCAAGAAATTAAAGAAGAAGAAGAAGAAGAAGAAGAAGAGGAAGAGGAGGAGGAGGAGGAGGAGGAGGAGGAGGAGGAAGAGGAAGAAGAAGAGGAAGAAGAAGAAGAAGAAGAAGAAGAAGAAGAAGAAGAAGAAGAAGAAGAAGAAGAAGAAGAAGAAGAAGAAGAAGAAGAAGAAGAAGAAGAAGAAGAAGAAGAAGAAGAAGAAG
>JAJOOI010013385.1:0-29935 GCA_029582585.1 Solanum bukasovii | reverse complement strand
AATTTTGGAGAGGGCTTAGAGAGTGTTTTTTAAGTTAAAAAAAATGACTAAGTATGGGACATATCCCCTTTTTATAAAAAACGTCCCCAACCCGCCTCAAAAAAATAGCTCACTGGAAATTGCAAATCTGCACAGACAAGTTTTACGAAAATGGTCATAACTCCCTCATCCTAACTCGGAATTAGGTGAAACCAAGTGCGTTGGAAAGCTAACTCAAAGAGCTTTAATTGAATAGGTTGTGGCCCTTCCAGTTCCTTGTGTCCTAAGAGATATACCCCTTTAAAGTTGACCCTTCAAATCGCATTTTTTGCGATTTTTGAATTTTGATACGGTTGCTCTAAAATTCGGGTTAGACCCATTACCCACTCAATTTGACCCCATGAATAAGAATATGAAGTCGAATTTACGAAATCATGCACGGATTTTGAGATATATGGAAATTACAATTATAGGTGTTTCCGAAGCACATTTTCGGGCAGTTTTGGGGTCGTTTCACTAACAGAGGTGTGTCTCTATTGTATGTGATGAGACTTCCCGTTATACATAACCTTCCAACCCTTCTTATTGCAGCTTGACTATCGCAGTTTATGCATATAAGGGCCATTGGTTTGGGCCAAAACGGAATATCTTCTAAGACATTCTAAATCCATTCAGCTTCTTCACCTGCCTTGTCTAAGGCGATGAATTTAGACTCCATTGTAGAGCGAGCTATACATGTTTGTTTGGATGATTTCCAATATATTGCTCCTCCACCAATAGTGAAAACATATCCATTTGTGGATTTCGTTTCAGTTGACCCAGTAATCCAATTTGAATCTCTATATCCTTAAACAACTGCTGTATATTTGTTGTAATGCAAAACATAGTTTTGATTGTCATCTAAGTACCCCAAAACTATCTTCATTGCCATTTAATGATTTTGATTGAGATTACTTGTATATCGACTCAGTTTACTTATAGCGCATGCTATGTCTGGTTGTGTACAGTTCATGAATTTCATCAAACTTCCCAATACTCTGGCATAATCCAATTGAGACTGACTTTCACATTTATTCTTAACAAGATTAATGTTCATATCAATTGGGGTTTTTGCCCTTTTGAAATTCAAATACTTGAACTTTTCAAGTACCTTTTGAATATAATGAGATTGAAATAATCCTAGACCGTTAGGAGTTTTATGAATCTTAATTCCCAACATCAAATCGGCAACTCCTAGATCTTTCATATCAAACTTACTAGCGAGCATACGCTTAGTAGCTTTTACATTAGCAATGCCCTTGCGCATTATCAACATGTCATCCACATATAGGCATACAATGACCTCCTGATTTGGAGCGTCTTTAATCTAGACACATTTATCACATTCATTGGTCTTAAATCCATTTGACAATATGGTTTGATCAAACTTTGCATGCCATTGTTTCGGTGCTTGTTTAAGTCCATAAAGTGACTTAGCAAGTTTGCATATTGTTTTTTTCTTTACTGGGAACTACGAAGCCCTCAGGATGTTACATGTAAATCTCTTCTTCCAGCTCTCCATTTAAGAAGGTGGTCTTCACATCCATTTGATGGATTTCAAGACCATATACTGTAGCTAGGGCAATTAACATCCGAATTGATGTAATCCTAGTCACTGGCGAGTATGTGTCAAAATAATCAAGACCTTATTTCTGTCTAAAGCCTTTGACAACAAGTCTTGCTCTATATTTGTCAATAGTTCCATCATCTTTCATCTTCCTTTTGAAAATCCATTTCGAACCCAAGGGTTTGTTTCCTGGAGCAAGATAAACCAACTCCCAAGTATGATTGCTTAAGATTGATTCAATCTCACTATTGACAGCCTCCTTCTAACAGGTTAAGTCGTTAGACAACATAGCTTCCTTGAATGTTTGAGGCTCACTTTCAATAAGAAATGTTACAAAGTCAGATCCAAATGAAGTAGTTGTCCTTTGATGTAACACCCGGAAAATTGATAGATGAAACTAGAGCCTAATGTTTGAGTCTTAAAAGTTTAAGCATAATTTGGAGTTATGCAGTAGTCCAAAAATTTGGCTATAATTTTAAGAGAGGGTTCAAGGAAGGCGAAAGGCTTCATTACCCTTAGAAGCACTCTTGAACTTTGCCTTAGCCGTGTGGGCAAAAGGAATTGTTCAAGGGAGGCTTCAAGGAAGGTGAAAGCCTTCACCACCCTTAGATTCCTCCTTGAACAAATACCTTTGCCATATAGGCAAGGAGGCAAGTTCACGTGAGGCTTCAAGGCCCGTGAAAGGCCTCCACTGCCCGTTCAAATCCCTCGTGGACTTTACCTTTGCATAATTTGGCTAGAGGGAAGTCAACGTGAGGGTCCAAGGACCGTGGAGGACCCCACTGCACGTGGAGCACCTCGTGTGGGGGCTGCCTTAGCACGCCTAGGCAGTGCATGTGTGCAAGTGAGGGTCCAAGGCAGGTGGACATGTCAACTGCCCGTGTACACCCTTGTGAACATGGCTTAGCTTTAAAAAGCTTAAGGCAGAAGTCTAAGGGAAGGTCCAGGTCTTGTAGACCACTCCAAGGCCATTAAAAGCTCCCTTGGACTTTGTCTTAGATTTATTTAGCAACTCCATGTGGGCAAAGTGTAAATATTATTTTTAAGTCCTATTTTTAAATGGGTATATTTTATATTGTTTTTAAATAAATATATAAGGTATTTTAAGTCATTAAACACCCAAACTAAATCACTTTCACAAAGACCCAAATCAAAATCAAAAGTTCATCTTCCTCACAATATTTCTCTCTCTAAAAACCCAAGAAGAAGAAGAGTAAAATTGAAGCTTGGGCTGCAAGAATTCATGGGTTTTCATAAAATTCTTCAAGGATTCATCCTCAAGGTATGGTAGATTTCATCTTTGGGTAGATTCCACCCAAAGAGCACCTTTAAAACTTGGTTTTCAAACTTCAAATTGTCCCCAAATCAAGGGTTTTGGTTCGAACACATGGGTTCTCTTTAAATATGATTTTTATGATTGAATTGATGATTTTTGGTTGAATTTTGGTAAAATTCCCCCAAGAACCCATGGATCCCCTCTATTGCTAAATTGTTATCGTAATGTGGGATAATTGAATTTATGAGCATGTAAATGGGTCTTGTATGAATTAATTGAATTGATTGAATTGTGTTATTACCTATATATACTGTAGAAATTCTAGATGTTGTGTTGACTGTAATTCATGATTCTTGGTGGGGAAGTTATGAGAATTTATACATGAATGTGAGAATTATGTATGTGCTTCAAGATTTATGTTGATAATGAAGATTGTATAACCAATGTATGTTGACTTAATGAACATGAATCGATAGGCCAATGGCATTCCTTTCATAAATGACTAATGACGTGTTATAAGGCTATGTCTTGAATCGATAGGCCAATGGCATTCCTTTCATAATGAGAAAATTAACTAATGTAATGATGACCCTTGAATCAATAGGCCTATGGAATTCCTTTCCTAAAGAGTCAATGAACTAATGAAATGATGAATCTTGAATCAATAAGCATATGAACTTCCTTTCATAATGATTCAGTGAGCTATCTTAATAATGTACCATGAATCGATAGGCTTACGGCATTCCTTTCATGTGTAATAATGTACCTTGGGTTGATAGCCCAATGGCATTCCTGTCAAGTACAATAATGTTAATGTGAATGAACTACTCTATGGGAATGGAGTCTAAGCACCGAGTGGATATGGTAAGATGGAAGCTCTCCCCACGTTAGGCTTGGGTCAATGAACATATTTCTTATCCCATAACTATGTGCCCTCATAGGTTATTATCTAGTGGATCCACCTAAGCTAAAATGTTACGGGTTCTACCTTAGGCAAGTATACCACCTCTTCACGGTGTGGGGACAAGACACCGGATTCCATGTTAAACTCACATGGTCAATGTCGGTTAAATGCTTATTCCCATTATGTGAGATACGTCATATGGTTACTTGAGATGTTCTATGAAGTGTGGTGGTAGTATGGGATGCCATCCATGCATTGCACGAGTAGGCTTTGAGAGGGCTATGGTGTGATTCTCCAATGTCTCAATGTCTAATGAATGAATGTGCTTATGATGAAGCTAATGAAAAATGTTGATTTAAATGTTTAATGTAATGATGCATTCTTACTTGGATTATATTATTAGTTACTTTCCTATTCATGACTTATGAAATGTTTATGTTTCTTATGTATGAGTATGGTCTAAAGATGAGTATGAAGAATGGTAAGTTCATCTATGGTGACCTCAAAGTGGTACTTTGTATGGATGGAGGTATGAGACGCTATTCATGCATTGCACAAATATAGCTTAGGCTTACTTAAGGTGAAGAATTTAATGTGATGAGCTGACTTGTATGTTGATTATGTTTGTATCTTATGCCTCTTATACTTATGTTCATGAAGTTTCTCAAATTTGCATATAACATGATTTTCGAATAAAAATGTCCTGTTTAAGCATTGTTTTTTCATGTCTATCATACTTAGTACATTAAATGTTCTAACCCATACTTCTTCTATTTTCTACAAAGTGTAGGTTCCGGCAAGTGAGTTGATTCTCTTCTAGTTCAAGCTTGGATTAATATTCCTCCATAGTTTGTGGTATGTCCTCATGGATTTGAGGACAAGTGCTTTATTGATGTTTCATGTATTTTCTTGTATTAGACATTTTTAGACTTTCTAGTGTAATGGTTGTGACCTACTTTTGATTCAAGATTTTATTAGATGGCCATGTGAGACTAGTAGACTTTCGCTGTTTTAAATGATTATTTTGATTGTATGGTTTAAAAGAGTTTTAAATTCCACATGTGATGACATACTATGAGGCTTGTATGAGGCTCTTCGGAGTCTTGTACGCCGTGTCACATCCGGGGTGTAGGCTCGGGTCGTGACAGACATGGACCATGGCCTGTGGTCTATAGGTCCGGCCATGGTTCGTACCTTTTTTGAAATTTTCTGGGTAGGTTGTAGGTGGCAACCACGGAACCCACCTACGGTCTGTGGGTCAACCTACGGTCCGCATGTGGCCTTCGTAGGGACACCTGCAACTTCTGAAAAACTGAAATTCTTATCCTTTCTGAATCTGGGGTGTTATAGAAAAGCTCCAACCCAACACTAATTAAGCCAACATTAACCTTTAGTAATCAGTCAATATGCACAAACATGCCTATATTATCCAAAAACATATCAAAAATCTAAATTCTCAAATGATTTAACTCATCATTATATCACTAGCTTCATTAAATAATTGTCTTTAATTAATATAATATGGTGCCCATTATTTCTAGCCGAATCTTTCTAGACAACAACGTAAATGATTTGTTTTCTTAAAGATATATTATTAACTTAAATTGTATACTATCCATTCTAGCAATTAATTTGCATAATAAGAATGTATCTTGAATTTTTACCTAAAGCACAATGTGCTTTTCTTGTGGCGCTAAGTTGTACCTCTCTGCCTCTCTCTCAAATTGTGGACTAATATGTTAAATTCTACTAACTTATTATAATATATGGGACAAGTGGTATAGGGTCTTAAATAAATTCAGACTTGACCCATTATTATCAACTAAATAAATTAATTATTTAATAAATACTCACCAAATAAATAACCATAGTTATCAAATAGTTCAAAATTTCCAAACTAACTTCACAAACTGATCAAACATGACTTGGGAAAACTATCGAGATGGGTAAAATGATAACCTTATGAAAATTTTCAAAAATGATTTTCTTGGTCATTATAGTATTCCAAGAGGTATCAATTCTTACATTAATAAAAGAAAAACTGAGATTTCTAAATGAGTTATGAGTTCAAAAGATATTTCAAGAGCAATTTACTCTTTTAAGAGGGTTGTTTAAGCAATTATCTCAAACCAAAGGAAGAGTTAGGTTTTTAAACATATGAGCTTGATTATATATTATTGGGAGTATTGTTGAGCACCGATATGGGGACTAGTTAAGACAACTCAAAGTCCTCATAAACTATGTATGCAAACATGGGTAAAGGGTCGTACTTTTTAGGTGATTACTTATTGATTTTTAAGTATAGCTTAGTGGATCCACTTAGGTGAGGTGTCCTATATCCCGGCAAGCTATAGGATAATTCTGGTAGCGTGGGTGAGACGTTATATCATCATATAACTCATAGTGATGGTTGTCGGTTAGAGAATCTCCCAATAGGTTTATTGATATATATCACTTATTATGTTGAGTTCAGAGATGAGAAAGTTTTTTGTAAAGCTTTAAATGATTTAACTACTATATTTCTTTTCATTCAGCTTGAGTACATTGTTATCTATTGCCGTCCTTTCTTTCAGTTATTTGTTATTCAACTATATTACATACTCGTCCTTTCAGTGTACTAATGTTATTCGACCCGCATCTTTTAATGATGCAGTTACATGTTCTTAGGATCCTCAACAAGAGTCAGTTGATATCACTTCATTCGCTCGTCAACTTTTGAATGAGGTCTCCTTGCTTTCGTAGGACTCCAATTTTATGAGTTGTTGGTATTAGTAACATTTTGAGTAGTTGTGGGTCTTGTCCCGACACTCATCTTTATATAGTAGTTGCTTCATAGATAGATAGTTTTAGAGAGTATTTTATTTAAATCTTATGTTTCATACTCAGTATATTAAATGAAATTTTGAGATTTAGTAAACTATTTTTAAACATTTCTTTCAATTTGATGCTTATGTATTCTGGAGTTAGTCTTCCACTTGTAGTCAGCCAGGATGAGGGTTCACTTGAGAGCCAACAATGATTCTCGAGTGCCAGCCACACTTAGTGTGTTAGCTCGGGTTGTGACAAACTTTCTATCAGAGCACAGAATTCAAGTGTCCTAGGGTGTCTATATAACCGTGTCGGTAGGATCTTGTTTATGGTTGTGAGGGCCCCACTTCTATAAATAAGGGACTACAGACATTTAGGAAAAAATTCCCTTCTTTTAGACTCTAAATCGTGCAATAGAACTATGTCGTAAAGAGCATTTTCAAACTCGTGTGTTTCTTAGATTCATTCGACTATCCCTCATACTCAAGATAGTTAAAAAAGCAAAGCCACATCCTTATCGATGAGTTACTCTCAGAAAAAATCTTGAGAAAGTCACTAGACTATAGAGGGGCTTGAGAGAAGCTCGTGAGTGAGTTTAAGTGTTGAATTTCAAAAGAATGCACTCATATTTATGTGAATCGTGCGTTCAAGCTAAAAGTGATATGCACTCTCTTCTCTAAACCTTGTTTCAATTGAGACTCTTAGAAGGAGGTGTGTTGTAGAGGTTCGGTAGTATTTTTACCCTAAAATATATTAAGAGGTGTGAGATTATGAGCAGTAGTAGTGAAGATGTCCTTAAATTAGAAGAATGTATGCAGAGGTTCAGTTATTTAAGAAAGGAGACAGTGATGAGGCAAGCACTGTTATTATAGTCATGCACCCCGTAAGTTATTAATGATAACTTTTCCTTTATGAGTATACTAAGGAATACTAATCTTGTTTAGAGTTCATGATATGAGGTAGAGGAATAGTTACAAGTTAGGATGAGTTAGAGTATACTTTAACTAGAAAGGAGTTTATGATGATGTGTCATTGTGTTAGTAACGGCCAAGTGTAGGTCTTGAATGGAAGAGTAGGAGTATTCATGAGGTGATAGATCTAAGCTAGACTTATGAATTTTGGAAGATCCCATAATATTCAGAGGGCTACAAAAATAATTAAGTAATATTGTATAGTGAATGAGTAAATAATACGTAATTTGTGAAATGGAATGTGATGGTAAATTTTAAGTATGAAGATTGAGGGATAAATATTTACTACTTGTTATGAGGTTTTAGTGGGTGAGTGTTTCTTAATGTGTATCTAGTAGTTGTAAGTTAGTAGAGTAAGAGAACAATCATATTGATATCCGGGATTAGTACTAAATATTAAGCTTGAATTTGAGATGAGCGTCGTGATCAAAAGAATGGCAACATGAGGGTGATGATGTTATTCTTGAGATCTGATCTGGTAGACCTGACATAGAGTAGGTGAGGAATTGATATGTTAGCTGCAATGAATATGAGTGGTACAAGTGAGATATCCTAACTTTTAGATAAGGGTAGTGAAGTGTGGCTAAGTCATAAGAGTAACAAGAGTATTAAGAAGTGTACCCGAGATTGTATGTAATCAGAGGAGGTTCCAATTAAGTTAATGATTTTCCATATGTGCCTAGACAGTATATTTGAGCTGCCAATGTGGAATAGGCTGATGTATACATTATTTTATTCCTTAAGAGTTAGATGAAACGGCCCTATAAGCCAATGAGAAGATGTTAGATAACTATCTTAGAATGAGGTCTTAGAAGGAGTCTTAATACCTACTTATGGAGAGTTCAGTAGCCGTGAGATAAGCCTTTCCCCAAGTATTAGAGTAAAGGGAATGTAGACCATCTTAGACATAATGAAATAGATCCATAGTTTTCAAGTGTCAAATTTAGACCCTCAAGGGAGATGATAAGATGAGAAATCAAGTCAAGTGTTGAGAATGAGATAGTGATGTCTTCAGAAAGAGTTTTTGAGAAATATCAATCTGTTCATAATCTTGCATATTCCTCAAGTCAAATTATTACATCATGATGGTGATGTTTCTTATATCATAATTGTGTCTTTGACCTATGCTCATACTCTTCGGAGATATTCACATATATGCTTAGTTTTCAGAATGAGGGGCAAAGACTTTGGCCCATTAATCTCAAGCTTAATCCATAAAGTTATGGATATTAGCCTCATGCTATGAACCTACTCATATAAGCAATCATGTCTCACAGTATGTTCAGTGTCAGAAGTTCATTATTTACTCTCAATGGCTAGAAACATAATGTTATGCCATGCATATTCTTATATCAGAATTCTCGAATGAATTGTGCTTATGATCTTTCGCCCTAAAGTCTTTTAAGTAATCCTTTTTAGTTTTTGAGAGGGGTGTTGTTGATAGTAGTTGTGTGATGATGGAAGAGAGGATTGCTATTTCTTATTGTGATAGTAATGGTGTGTTTATTCCATCTAAGGTTATAAAATGTGTAGGAAGAAGGAGATAAGGTTTTACAATGAGTACTAAATCAGCTTCCTGGTGGTAATGCATGAAAGTTCAGTTGGTAGAAATGATGAAAGGATGAAATGTTCTTAGAAAGTGGGTTAGTAGGAGTCTATGGAGTGGTTAAGGTTCTAAGCTTGAATGTGGTATTGTCAACATGTTGACAATGTGTGATACATTAGGTGTTTATGAGCTCAAGGTTAGCTTAATATAGTGGTAAGGATTAGTGTTCTTGGGATGAGATTTCCTACAGATATATAGAACCTGAATCTTGTGATGTAGATCAGAATAATCACCCTATGTTAAGTACTTTGTGATTCTGTGTTAGACTTGAATACAGTAAGAGTAACCCCTTTCCATTCTCAGACCAGCCGTCATTCGAGGAGGAATGATTTCAAGGGGGAGATATTGTAACACCTCGAAAGTTTCTAAGTTAAGACTCCAACCATTCTTCATTTACGTGTAGGGTCATATCGGGTGATTCTTAAATTTCCCATATGTCTAAAGGTAAATTCTGTAGCATGAGAATGATTTTGGATATCAATTAAGGTCACTAGAAACTCCTAGCACAAAGTTGAGTTGAAAGTTTCCTTACCGATTAAGTTTTGATGTAATATTTTACTTGGGTCAACTTTAAATGACCATATTTCTTATAATATAAAGAGTTATGTGGCCCATAACCTATGCAATTATAGCTATTTGAATCTTCTTTACAATGCCACCAATTTCGCAACAATTTGAGGTTTGTGTAAAAAGTTATGACCATTTTAGTAACCTGATATACTGTAGTGACGAATTAGACGACGGGAAAATATTAAAAAGGGTCCTTTTTGTCTTTTTACCTCTAAGAAAATCTTAAACGAATATCTTGACTAATTAAAGACCCAAAACAATTAGATTTTCATATCTTAATACACCATTCTCTTCTCTCTCAAACCCTAAGGCAAAACTCTAAAGAAAAATCAAAGTAGAAGACTCAATTGATGATTCTTTCAATCTTTTTTAAGACTCTTTTTCAAGGTAAGTCTATCTCCAAGAATCCCATTCTTTCCACCTAAAATTCCTCCATACAATTATAAATCACTAATGAAAATCATAATTCTTGGACATAGAGATTTCAAGAAAGTAATTCAAGAATCTCAAGAAAGGTTTTCTTGATTGTTCTCTTTCAAGCTAGGGTTTCAAGGCTTCTAATCAAGTTCTTCTTCAAGATTCTTAAAGAATCTTGTTAATTTAGGTATGTAAGGCTATCATAGTGTTGGACTAGTTCGTTCTCACGCCTTAAAGCTACTTTTAGATCAGTAAAAGAGAAATCTAAGATTCTACCCCTAGATTTGAGTATTCTTGAGATGAGTTGATTTTGAGTTGTTTCGTTTTGAAATTTTATTCCTAATTATTGAATTGTTATATGTTATGCATTAAAATTCTTGAGTTTATTCGTTCATGTCTATATTTCAGCATGAACCCTATGAATTGAGTATTTCATAGGGGGAAATATCGTTGACTTATGAGTTTCGAGTTCTTTAGTCTTGAGCTCTAAATATTGAGTTTCCTTATTGATATTAAGATCCTCGAGTTGAGTCCTTCAAGCCAATAATTCCACATGAACCCTATGATTTGAGTTATAAATTTTGAAAAGCTTTTTAAAGCAAACACTTGAGTTCTTAAACTGAGTTTTGAGAATGTAAAGATGAATTTTGAGAAAGGAGTTTCTAAAGCATGATTAGTATGACCATCAAGTATGCCATCAATGTATGAGAAATATGGCATCTAGATATACCATCAATATTTATACAGTATTACTTCTCAAGTCATTAATGATCATATTAAAAAATGATTTTGATATGTTTTTTAGAAAGAGTTTACAAGTACGAATTGAGTAAGAGTATAAGAGGACTATGTATTCCCAGAGGTACCAATTTTTAAATTGATAAAAGAGAAACTGAGATTTCTAAATAAGTTATGAGTTCAAAAGATATTCAAGAGCAGTTACCTCTTTTAAGAGGGTAGTTTCAGTAATTATCTCAAACCAGAGAAAGAGTTATAATTTTAAACATATGAGCATGAGTATATATTATTGGGAGTAGTATTGAGCACTGTATGGGGACGAGTTCAAACACCTCAAAGTCCTCGTAAACCATGTGTGCCAACATGGATAAAGGGTCATACTTTTTAGATGAATTCTTACTTATTTTTAAGAATAGCTTAGTGGATCCACTTACTAGAGGTTTCCTATATCCCATCAAGGTATAGGACAGTTTTGGCAGCATAGGCGACACGTTGTATCGTCATGTAGGTCATAGTGATAGTTGTCGGTTAGAAAATCTCCCAATAGAGATAAAGTGTATTTTTATATATCACTTATTATGTTGAGGTCAGAGATGAGAAAGTATTTTGTAAAGTTTTAAATGATTGAATTCCTTTATTTCTTTTCGTTCAACTTGAGTACATTGTTATCTATTGCAGTCCTTTATTTAAGTTATTTGTTATTCAGTTATATTACATACTCGTACATTCAATGTACTGATGTCATATGACATGCATCTTTTAATGATACAAATACATGTTCTTAGGATCCTCAACAACAGTCTATTGATATCACTTCATCCGCTCGTCAGCTTACAAATGAGGTCTCCTTGCTTCCGAAGGACTACAGTTTTATGAGTTATTGGTACTAATAACATTTTGAGTAGTCGTGGGTCTTGTCCTGACACTCATCTTTATATAGTAGAGGCTTCATAGATAGACAATTTTGGAGAGTCTTTTTGTAACACCCCGACTTTCCAAAACGTATAAATTAACTCGTATCTTCGTGGAAAGACAAGGAGGGTGAGTAATAAATTAAAAATGATGTGGTATGTCATATTTTAAGTGTTCAAGGGTTGTATCTCAAGTTTGAAGTTAAGTAAGTGGCAAAATAAAAGTTGGCGAAAGTTATCGTAAGCTCCTTTTTAAAGATTTGTCTAAATTTTGGGTCAAATGTCTTGGATATTTTTTCCCAATATATAAATAGTTAGAAGGCCTATCACCCATTAAATGGAAGGCCTACGAGTCTAGTTTGCAATGCACAAAACCCTGTATCAAACCGACATCAGAGTAAAAAGTTATGAGGGTTTTACTAGGGACAGCCGGGGCAGAATCTGGGTCGGGTAAAAAATATGGTATGTCGGCTTATTTAACGTTTTAAGCCATGAAAATATTCTATTTCAGTTCCAAATCAGAGACAAAGCTTAAGAGAGAGTTCCTATGGAGTTCTAGCATGATGAAGGTTAGTTTTTGATGATTTCTACCATTAAACATTGCCCCCGTGCCTAGAAACGTAATCCCTACACGTGGCAATCATTTCTCCCTTCTATTAGTTGCGTTTGGAGCTGGTTTTTGAAGATATAAATCTATAGTTATTGTTGTTTCTTCAAGGTTTACACTTGGTTAACTAAGGTAATCATTTCGGGACCCTTTTATGGTTGTTTTTGTGAATTTCTACGGACGTTTTGACAAGGTGGGGCAATATGGTAAATCTGTTGATTTAAGATTAATTATGAACTGTTTATACGTGCGTACCAGCTGTGTATATATAGTGTTTGTGAAGCTTAGTACATAAGGAATAACTTTCGTGAAGGAACTACGATCTTTCGAGCGTTCATTGGAAAGGTATGTTAAGGCTATTCCCTACTTATGGCATGTTTCCTTAAATCTTAGAAGCAATGTAATTGAGTTGTTATCCTTGTTACACTTGTAGCCATTATCGTTGTTTGTTGGCTTCTCGAGTTGATATAATCCTCCCTTATCGGGATTCTTATTCAGTTAGTAGCGTCCCTATATTGGACACGACTTAGAGGCTATTTGCATATGTTGCTTATAACTAAATTGCTCACTTTTAGCGATTGGATTGTTATTGTTGCCCTTGGAGCTATTGTGGTTAGCTGAAGGAATGTGATCTATGCCTAGAAGGGCTATGTTCTGCCTACAGGGTTATATGGATGCCTAAAAGGGCTATGTTTTTCCTACAGGGCTATATTGATGCCTAGAAGGGCTATGAGTTGCCTACAGGGCTATATTGACGCCTAAGAAGGCTATGTGCTTCCTACAGGGCCATGTTGTTGCCTAAGAGGGCTATGAGTTGTCTATAAGCTATGTTGATGCCTAAGAGAGCTATGTGCTGCCTACAGGGCTATATTAATGCCTAAGAGGGCTATGCGACTGCCTACGGGGATAGAGGGAGTACCGATAGGGGTATATAGGCTGATTGGCACCTTCCGGGCCTATGGGGGCCTGAGTATGTGGTCTTGTGTGTTGTTTGTACCTGTCGAGCTTATGGGGGCTAGGGTAGGTTGTTTTATTATTTTGGATAAGTTTAGATTTAGGAGCAGGTCATTACACTTATCTTATCCTTGATTTATTTATCAGATTATTCCAGTATATCAGGATACCTCCTCATAGTCTATTTCCTTTCATACTCTGTACATTATTTTTACTGACGCCCCATTGCCTTGGGGGCGCTGCATTCATGCATGCAGGTCCTGACAGACGACTGAGTAGACCTCCTCAGCAACAAGATTGACTTTTATCTGGTTGGCTAGCCCCTTTTCTCCGGAGCTGCCAGAGTTGGGAGGTTTGTTATATTTTCCTGTATATATCTTTATGGGTAGGCTGGGGCCCTGTCCCGCTAATATTTACTACTCTTAGAGGCTTGCAGACTAGTGTGTCAGGTGTATAGCTACGTTATGGCCATACTAGCCTATGTTGTTGGTTTGTTGAAGCTTGTGAGTTGTGTGATGTATTTTATTGATATATACCTGCTTTTAGTTTTGGTATAGATATCATGGTGGCCTCGACGGCCCAATCAGGACTTCTGTGCTAGTTGGCTATTTATTTATATGATCTCTTGGGAGTAGCTGTTTCTTTTATAGATTAGTTGATAGGGGCCTTGTTGATCGAGGGCTTAGTTTTAAGCCGAGATATACTTGTTTGTTTTCTTGATTGTGTGAGGCTGCCATGCGCTAGTACCAAATGATTCAGCAGGGTCGGCTCGGGCCTGAGTTTTGGCATTAGGAGCCAGTTGCGCCCCTCGAGTTTGGGGCGTGACACTTTTAGATTCAGATATTCTATTTGAAACTTATGTTTCATACTTAGTATATTCGTCGAAGTTTTGAGATTCAGTAAACTGTTTTTAAACGTTTCTTTTAATTTGATTCTTTTGTATACTGGAGTTAGTCTTCTGCTTGTAGTAAGTCACGATAAGGGTTCGCTTGAGTGCCAGCATTGGTTCTCGAGTGCCGGCCACGTCTAGGGTGTAGGCTCGAGTCTTGACATTGACATATCGATCTCACATGTTTATATAATGTGGAAATAGCAATATTAGTAGTAGTCAAGGTGACCAAAGAAATAACTTAATGCTCAATAAAGTTCACTCGGATTAATATTAAGGTGGCGCGAGGAAAATTTGGTCAAAGAGGATAGTCAAAGAGGGACTAGGTTTATGTTCCAAGCCAATATATATCGTGGATTTCTCCTTGAATCACATTTTTGGTGATGTTCTAGACTATATTCATACACTCAAAATACTTGAAAACCTCAGCACACATGGAATCAGAAACCAACAAGGTCTTCATCTAGTCTCAAACTCAATTGAACTAAATGACTTCTAAAAAAATACAAAAGTTAATGACGGCAGCGTAAATCACAAAAGCATACGAAAATTGTACAATTCATGACTAGTGATTGCTTTTGAATTCCCCTTTTCCCTATTTTTAAAATCTTTTTCTTATCCGTTGCCAATATTGAATCACGCCCTGAAAGATTATTTAGAGAGCAAAGCCTGCTAGGGAACGAACCGCAGGTCGCAAGATAGGTAGTAACATAATGGAAATATAGGACCAAAATAACTAAAAGCAATTTAGTAACATTGAAAGATTAAGCCTGGCAAAAGCACATATTAAATCATTAAAACATGACACTGTTATTCAAACCATTATACCAGTTTAGCTAGGCATAAGCTTTAAACAATATCTCATCATACATAAATAAAGAAAAGCACCCAAATAATGAAAGAATGTAATGTCCCTGATTCTTGATGAGAGAGATAGAAGCACTCCCTTGAACCTACATGCACAGTCTCTCGCGATTCAATGTAAGGATGATCTGGGTCAATCACAAGTTCTTATGGGGAGGGAAAGGTTGGTTCGATTAGTAGGTCAAGTTGGCCTGATGTGGATACCACTTTCCATATATATAGATGAGTTGAAACATAATTGGTAGGAGAAACAGGGAAGAGCTCCAATAGTGTTGACTTTAGTTGCAGCCTTTGTGGTGTTTTTGAATTTTTAGGAGACTCATGTGCTCTAATCACCCTTGATTCATAAGAAACAATACAACCCATTCAATTTGAATCAACACAAGTGACCAATGAATAGGATTCAACCCGAACTGGTTCATCCAAATTTAAATCCTTTTCTTTTTGTTCTTCTTCAACTTCAATTTTACTGATGAAAAATAAACATTCTGATTTCCAAATTCTTTAGTTCTTGGAGTTTCATTATTAGGTGAACCTAGTGGATTCTCCTCAATACTTTTCTCCATTAAGATTTAAAAAACAAAAAAAAAAAAAAAAGAAATCAAGAATGGAGGTATGAGAAACTAGAGAGGCGGATTTATAAAATATTAGCTCAAGGAATGAAATATCTAGGGTAGGGTTTGATATAGAAAGTGGATCAACCTATTTTGTGTTATCCAAACATTTTTTTAGATTTGGGCTATAATGGCACAATTTTAGGTCTTGCTGTTTTGGAGTATAAATGAACAAAATGAGCCATGATATCAAATTTAATTACAAAAAAAAGGTATGAAAAATCAAGGTTTATGCAGGGATTTTGGTAGATAAAACTTTATGAAAATCTAACTAAATTAAAACTTAAATAAAATTTGTTTTTTTTTTATAGATTTTTAAGAAATGGGTTATAACACCCCGTACTCTAGAAAACCAGAAATGCAAAAGTCCAGAAAACCAATGGGGCCACCTATGGACCGTATGTTGACCCACGGACCGTAGGTGGGGTCCGTGGTTAGCCACCTGCGGCCCTTCCATAGAAACCCAGAAATTTTCAGCTAAGGGTCGATCCACACCAGGACCTATGGACAGTAGGTAGGACCACGATCTGTGCTACAAGAAAAATGACCTTTAGCGAGGGGACATTTGGTTGTTATAAGTCTTAATCCGGTCGTTAAAGGTATTTAACGACAGGAATAAATCCGGTCGTCGCCCGTCGTTAAAAGCTCCGACGTTAAAAGTTTAGCAACAGGTTTCTGTCCGGTCGCTAAATAAACTTTTAACGTCGACATAAAGTCCAGTCACTATATGTCCTTCAATAGCGACTGCACTTTCCCTACGCTAATTAAAAAATCCGGTTGTTAAAAATCATTAGGAGCAACTCACATCCAACCAATACATGTATTTTTAACAACCAAAACACCTTTCGTTAATTGTATGTTGTTGAGATTTTTCGTCGCTAATGGTCATTTCAAAATATTTTCGATAAGCCATTCATAAAATAGTCTAAAATACCACATCTAAATTTCTGATTTTATGAATATTGTACGACTAAACTAATAATATTAACAATAATTTCACACATCCAAAAATAAAATAAAAATTAAATTGATATAAAACATCATCATTGATTTACTAAAGAAAGTTATATATCCCATATCCAAATTGCGTATATCAACTCCTAATTTAAAAAAATGAAATTTGCAACATATATATGCATAAGATAGTCTTTTAAAATCCTTGTGAACTTCAACTTGCTCCTTACTTTCTTGAATGATAAGTTCTTCACTTTGAAATTCTTGAGCTGTAAAAAAAAGAAGTGTATTAGTTTGATAACAAGTAATTGTACTGAAAACAACTGCACAAACTAAAACAGAGTATGGCTCACTAATGAAAACAGTTATTGTCTAACTTCTAATAGGAAATAATCAATATCCTAATGAAAACAATTATTGTCTAACTTCTAATAGGAAATAATCAATATCCTAATGAAAACAATTATTGTCTAACTGCTAATAGGAAATAATCAATATCCAGGGATTATGTGGACATAATAGGTGATGCACCAGTGCTCCCAACTACTGGACTGATATGGAATAGGATTGCATTACCAAAGCATAGGTTTATACTATGACTAGTTGTTCGTGGCAGATTGCTAACTAAGGCGAGACTGGTGAGAATTGGCATATTGTATGATAATAATACTTGTGTTTTGTGTGATGGGAACTGGCTAAAGGATGTAACACATATCTTCTCTAAATGTCATTGGCTGAAGAGAGTATGTGATGCAATACAAACCTGGATTGAGTTCAGAGTACAAAACAGATGTGTGGATGGTGTATTATTGCAGATTAAAGTGAAGAATTGCAATAGATTCAAGGAGGTTATGGAAGCCGTGTACGGAGCTACTATTTACAATATCTGGATTGCCATGAACAAGAAGAATTTTCAAGGACAAAATGTGAATACCAATCATGTTATGCAGCAAGTTCAAAATGTAATTAGGAAGAGGGTTAGATATGGTTACTGTTGCTGCACACTACTAGTACTACTGTATGGTGCTATGGAAGTATAAAATTTCAGAACACAAAAAAAGTCAATTAGCATTATCAAGGTTCATTACAGCTATACTAATACAACAATTGAAGAGTATAAGAGACGTAATACACGAGCAGAAACTATCACAGTTAGCATTAGTTTCTCTGCTCTTTATGAGCCTATCTTCTTCTCACAAAAAGTATGATAATGACAGTTGTTCGTCCACATAAATCTACGTTCTTGTATAAACAACGGAAGATAAATTATTTTTCTTAATTACATGCAGTGCTACAGATTAGGGCATGTAAAATGATCAAAATTATGATTATAAAACAGAACCAATATCAAGAAGACAGTATTGGGGAAGTGAAAATGATATAGAAAGATGAAATATTCTAAAAAAAAAAGTGATAGAAAGATTATGGAAATAGCAGAGGCTTCTGTGTTAGGCTGATCTACTTTATACAAAAGAAGCAGAGATAGAGTAGACTACTAATACACAGGCTAAGGCAATACTAGAGGCTTGTAGACACTATAGCTGGAGTAGACTACTAATACATAGGCAAAAGCTAAGGCAATCCAAGTCTTGTAGACACTGTAACAAACAAACTACAGGAATTTGACTCTATAGACAAAATTAGTGCTCCTAAAAATTATGATGGAAGGGATATGATACAAAACATGGAGCATAGAATGAGATTCCTCATATTCTAGTAGCTAGACAACCATTGATATACCACATTATGAGGAAAATGAATAAACTACAAGACACTCTAGCTAACCAGGCTTTAGATGAAATGTATAACACATGGGTTTCAAGAAATGATAAATGAAGGGAGAAAACTCATAAACATAGATAAATTACAATGCTCTCATATCAGAATTTCCACACTCTCATGGTAATAAAGAGACATCAATTCAAGGACATTAAGACACAAATATTTCAAAGAGCAGCATCCAATCAAAAAGAACACCATACAATTCATCTACATATACAAAACAACCATTAAACTTTACAACCTTATTTCAGCTGAAACACCAAGAGAGGGAAAGAATTCGAAAGAAAAGGAAAATAGAAATAAACATTATAGTAAAGGCGGAGGGGTATCAATGTAGATTTACTGATGCAACAACAATCTAAGGGGACACATCCTCTGAGGTTCAACAAGTAATAAGCCCACCACATAAGGAGAAGAAAGAAGAGCCATTAGATGTCCACTGTTGAACTAAAAGAATTTCATATAGCATTGGAATCATTTTATCATAGAGAAAAAAATCAATCTACTAACATGTTGACTAGTTCATCTATTGATCAGTGGAAGATGGCGGTGATGTAGGTTCACCAAACACTACACTTGCAAGTTGTTCATATTTGCTCTCGAGATCATCCATGCGTTGACATTTATTTTCCAACTCATCCATGCGTTGACATTTATTCTCCAACTCATCCATGCATTTTTTTAATAATTCATTTTCTTTTCCACTTGCGTTCAACTTATCTAGCAATGCAGCCTTTAAAGAGTTACCACCTTTCAACTCCTTAGCTATTATCCCACCTCCAAATCCAATCACATGACTCTTACATTGAGGTCCAAAGCACTTTTCAACGACCTCAGTATTAGTAAGAGATGAATCAGATTGAACTAGTTTCTGGATCTCAACCTATTAAACACAAGATAAATGAAAATAATAAAGCACAAAAGTAAAATGATGTAAAATGAAACTTATAACTTTTCTTGTATACAGTGTATTTACTTACACTAAACCTTTCAGTCCTAAAAAATTACATTGTATTCATTGTTGCAACAATCTTTCAGCTCTCTTTTTAATTTTTAGAATGAACTTTCATACTCCAAAATCTCTTGAAACACTCTATATTAGTTTCCATTCACAAAAGCTATCGCAAGAGACAGAACAATAGGCACACATTTGCACATTAATCCAACTAGAAGCAGGCCTATTTCATTTCATTAATGTGGAAATACAATCAAGATAGTAGGAGACAAGTTAAGGATAAATGGAAAAGATGAAACAATAGTCTTCTTTAAGCAAAAGGACTTCATCATAGAATGGGAAAAAAACAAACTACATGCACAAATAATGAATATTGTTATTTGCAATATACTTATTCACTTGGCAGTTATTTAATATGTGGTATTAGTGCACTTAAACGAGAATTTTGCTTCCTATTTCCTACTGTTATTCAAGTCAATAAACAACAACTTGCTTCCAAGATTCAGTTGCAATCCATTCTTTACAGAATGAGATGCAAATCACTTTTCTACAATAACAGTCATCATCTCACCTCATTTTATTTTCAATCAAGTATACTAACAACAGTTCTCACATTAGGACATTCAACATATATATATGCTTACTACTAATATGCTCAACTGCACAGACACCAAAACAGAAAAAATAAATTGATATGAAATCATACAGTAAAAGTTCAGATTTGAGGAAAATGAGGCATTTCACAGAAATATTCATAGTTATAAGAATCCAAACTTACCTTTAAAGAGATGGAAATTCCAAGAATGTGTCCAGATTATTAGTCGCAACAAGGTAAAGATGAACAGTATGAAGAGAAGTTGTCAATTTAACAAGACAATATAAGTTATAACTGTGGTTGTCTTAGAGAATCCACTATGCATCAGATAAGTAAAACAATAACCATCTACTAAGAACTGATGTGGTTGTCTTAAGAGAATCCATTCTTTATTATGAAGATAATCCATTTTTCTTCCTATTTCCTACTGCTTATCAAGTCAATAAACAACAACTTGCTTCCAAGTTTCAGTTGCAGTCCATTCTTTACAGAATGAGATGCAAATCACTTTTCTATAACAACAATCATTATCTCACCTCATTTTATTTTCAATCAAGTATGCAAACAAGAGTTCTCACTTTAGTACATTCAACATATATGCTTACCACTAATATGCTCAATTGCACAAACACAAAAACAGAAAAAAGAAACTGATATGGAATCATACAATACAAGTTCAGATTTGAGAAAAATGAGGCATTTCACAAACAAATTCATGGTTATAAGAATCCAAACTTACCTTTAGACTGATGGAAATTCCAAGAATGTTTCCAGATTATTAGTTGCAGCAAGGTGAAGATGAGCAGTATGAAGAGAAGCTGTCAATTTAACACGACAATATAAGTTATAATTGTGGTTGTCTTTGAGAATCCACTATGCAGCAGATAAGGAAAACAATAACCATCTACTAAGAAGTGATTTGGTTGTCTTAGAGAATCCTAAAACCAGTTAATACATGAACCAATTCTAAGCAGAGACAAGCAGATTCAGGGAATAGTTGTTGCAAGGATATACATAGTGACCTATGACTAGATTTTACAGAGACAGGGACTGATAATTAAAGTTCATGCTAGAGATTAATAACTTTCTTGTTGCCTTCCCTATTTTCATTCAAAAATACTAAACTTATGTACAGAGCAAACACAATGAAATCGTTATCAATACTATGCAAATATATTCCAAAACTCGAGGTGATTTTGATTCTTCTAAAACTTAATTTTTAGCTCCTTGGCACCTACATAATCAAGTTATAAGACAAGAAGGATTCTATCTCAAGCAAATATCGAGTACATCATTGTCAAAGAGAAGCATATGAATGAAGAGATATGATGACATCATTGCAAAGAAACAATAGCATCAAGAAAATTTCATTTTAAGTATCACGGCACACTAATCCATAGAGATTAGACAAGATTCAAACGTCAAATAAGACAAAGTTAAGAGGATGTCCAAGCTCTATCCTTTTTTCAGATTGATGCTTGCCAACAAACTAGTCAAAATGGTAACTTTGAAGGTGAACTCGGATGTAGTGAATCACAATTAGGTTACACGTTAAGTCGAGCAAGAGTAAGCTAAATAAATATTTGTTAAGAGCTAGAGAAAGAAGTTAACTCCAGTCCGTACAAACAAATCATATTATAAGTGACACAGTTTTGTCCTTTACTTTATCAAAAGAAGAAGTGAGACAACTACGCTTTTCTATGACCTGAACCATAAGAAAAAAAAACAAAAAAACATGGATGCAAAAATATTAAAGGATTTAGTTCACACATTAATTAAGGATATGACTAAACTACGCTAGTGCATAAAGCAGAAAAACTTTTTCAGTTAAAACGAAAAAAAACAAACCCTAATGGAAACTGAAAAATCAAGGAAACTACATAATTTGGAAAAATTAATAATTCCACAAAGCAATTCAAAGTAAAAATAGCATAAACTTACCCCAAAGAGAAGAATACTCAATCATCCAGCAGACCCATAATCCGACTAGAAGTAAGAAGACAAGAACGATTCTCTTTACAACAATTTAGAATGTGTTCTGCAATAAAAATAGAGATACATGATTTCCTTAAATAGATGGAACTGAGAAACCCACGACTATTTTTTCTCAACAAACCTAGTAATTGACGCAAGCTTTGGATCTTATCTTCTTGCTAATATTCCTCCAACAAACTAAAGCTCATTGTTTTGAACTGAGAGAGACGTACGGCTGATAAAATGTGGGAAGATGGAAATCGAGAATCCCCAAACCTCTAACAGAACTAGAGAGATGCACCATATCCTCCAAGCTGCTGAATTTTCTCTAACTGTAGAGGAGAGCTGATTCACCTGTAGATCGTGTAGATCGTGCCCCTGATTTCTCTAACTACAAAGCGAACAAACCCATAAATTTGACAATATTAGTGTTTGTTGTTCCAAACGGAGGGGAGGAGTAGGGTATGTAGAGGGGAGGGGTGGGGTATGTAGAGAGACGTGTGATATTGTTTTATAAAATAATTAAAGAGGGCCTTCTTTATTATTAATTAACAACCGGATGCTAACTTTTTTAACATCCAGAAATTATTGGTCGCTGAGATCAAATTAAAAGTTAACTTTTAACAACAAAAAAAATATTTTGTCGTTATAGATATATTGTTAACGACCGGATTCATATTCTGTCACCAAGAATTGGTCGTTAAAAATGAAATTTCTTGTAGTAGTGGTCCACGTCCGTGATTTAGACCCTTCAGGAGTCATTGTAACACCTCGGAATTTAGACATAGAAAATGCAACAGGAAAATCACTTGAACCAATGAACCACATCAGGGTTCACGGACCGTGATAGGGTCCATGGTCTGTTGACCTGCCCGTGGACTCAATACCTTCCAACAGAGGTGGACCACGGGACCTTTCACGGGCTATGGACCACCTCACGGGCTGTACTGGCACTCGTGGAAGGCAAGCAGAGTCCACCAGGACCAGACGTCATGCCACGGCACCCTTCACGGGCCATGGTCCTGACAACGGATCGTGGTGGCGTCCGTGGAAGCCCTCCCCAGAACAGCCTTGGAAATTGCCTAAGTGTCAACTAACGGCCAGACCCATGGATTGTAGGTCAAACCACGAGCGCTAGTCCTGGGCCATGGATTGAGGTCCGAGAAATCAAGTCTCTGAAGCAATAATGAGGGTTGATAGGACGGACCGTGGGTAAGTCCACGGACCGTGGGTAGCTTCGATAGACTTTTAAGTCAGGGGTCGTTCGGTCTTTTCCTTATGCGTTGGATCCCTAAACTACATCATTTCACCCCCTAAACTACGTTGTTTTTTGTCAGTTTTAGCCTAGTAACTTGATTAGAACTTACCCTAATCAATCATTCACAAAAATCAAGCGAAACTTAGGGTAAATTAGAGAGAGAAGTGGAGCAGCCCTCCAAGATAACGCAACAAAGTTTTCAACAGTTCCAGCCCCAAAATCGAAAGTTTTCTCTGTGAATTTTATCACCAGGTATGTGGTATTTAACTAGTGGGTTCCTTTCACCCATTAGGTTCCTAGAATTCAGTCTAATTCTTGATTCCCTCCATATTATCTAGACCTAGGGTTTCTAGAATTTCAGCAGATTATTATGAATTAGTTACTTTAATGTTCCTAATTAGATTGTCATGATTTTAGTATTGTTTTGAGTAGATTCTTGCATAAAATCAGAACCCTAGTTACGTAGTTCATTTAGTTCATGAATTACATTAGCTAGGACAAATAAACAAATGTACGTGCCTCAGTTTTCAAATATTTCATTATCAGGAATTAAATCTTGCATTTTCAGTTAGCATGTCAGTATTTTGAGCTATCCAGTATTACAGAAATTCAGTCATAATTTGTTAATTACATATTCAATTGGGAGTAGGATTAATACCGAGTGGACTAGGGTTAGTCATCCTCAAGTCCCAGAACTACGTGCCCCCGTAGGTTATAAGGCCCTTCTGTGGGCATCAGTTTAATGATCACGCCAGTCATGCCCCTATACCTTTGGCAGGGTATATTCGTTCCTCTCAATAGGGTGTATACATCAAACTCAACATTTAGCTCATGTGATTTTATGTCGGTTATTAGCAACTCCCATAGTCAGATTCTATTGCATTCACCATGTTATCAGTTACAGTCATATTTTAGTCTCAACATGTTATAAACTTTGTCATTGCATTTAGTTAGTTCATGTTCAATATTTTTTAGTATATATCATGCTTATCTTATATCATTTCTCAGTTATATGCTTTGTTCACTTATGTATATTGTTCAGCTTTGCTCTATCCTTCATGCTCATTACCTTTCAAGTATTGACGCATACTCTGCGCTACTTTTTCTCGTGATGTAGGTTCAGGTCCTGAGCATTCAGATCACGCATAGATCAATTTCCGATCTTTAGCTCAGCACCATTTGTGGTGAGTCCTCATTTTTTGAGGATGATTGACATGATTATCCTTCTATTTTAAATCTTTAGTTTCAGTTTTTTCTAGATTTAGCTGGGCATGTCTCATTATTTCTAGTCAATTAAAGGCTTACAGATTCAACTTTAGTGTTTGAGTTTTATTCAGTATCTTAAACTCTTCTCAGTTTTATATAAATTTAGATAGTATTGTTTATTCCTCATCATTTCAGTTAATCTCATGATTTAAGCTTCTGCACAATACTTTCTTAATTCAGTTCTTCTTAAGAATGCTTATAATATGCCAACAGGGTTAGCCTGGGGTCACTCGAAATCCTAGGTCCCGTGTCCGCGTCCAGAGGTTAGCCTGGGGGCCTAACACTCATCCTTTGTAGCCAGTCAAAGACTGACCAGGATGGACCGTAGATCAGCCGATGCTCCATCGATTGGCCCCAACAACTTTTAAGTCAGGGTCATTTGGTCTTTTCTCTATGCGTTGGACAACTAAACTACGTCGTTTAATGTCTAAACTACATTGTTTTGTTCAGTTTGAGTCTAGTCACTTAATCAGAACTTACCCTAACCAATTCATTCTCCCAAATATCGATCAAACCAAGGAAAAAATAGAACAAACAGTCGACCAAACCCTCTCCCAGAACGCAACAAGTGTCCCTCAGTTCCAACCCCAAAATTGAAAGATTTCTCTGTGGAATTCGTCACCAAGTAGGTGGAATTTGACTAGTGGATTCCTTTCGCCCATTAGGTCCCTAGAATCAGTCAGATTCTTGAATTCCTTCATTATGCTTAGACCTAGGGTTTCTAGAACTTCAGATTATTGCTGTGATTTAGCTGTTAGATAAATCCTAATTAGATTATAACGGTTTCATAGCTATGTTGCTTAATTCCTGCATAAAATTTAGAATTCTAGTTGTGTAAATTCTCTTAGTTCATGAATTAAACTTGTTAGGTCAGTTTATACGGATATACATGCATCAGTTTACAAATGTTTAATTATTAGTACTTAATGTTCATTTTAGTTAGCATGTCAGAATCTTGATCTATCTAGTTTATATTCAGTTATGTTGTATCGTATACATTCAAGTTGGGAGTAGGCTTAATACCAAATGGACTAAGGTCAGCCACCCTCATAGTCCCAAAACTACGTGCCCCCATAGGTTAAGTCCCCTCTGTGGGCATCATATTTAGTGACCACGCCAGTCATGCCTTTGTACCCCTGACAAGGTATATTGGGTCCTCTCGATGGGGCATATACATCGGACTCCACGTGTAGCTCACGTGGATTATGAGTAGCTTCCACACTAAGATTGTAGTGCATTGACCAGGTTACCATTTATATTTCAGTATTCAGTTCAGCATGTTATGTACTTGGTCATTGCATTCAGTTTAGTTCATTTTCAGTATGTTTAGTATATTCATCATATTCATATGATATCATTGCTCAGCATGATTTATTTTAGTTATGTATATATTATTCAGCTTTATTCTATCATGCATGCTCAGTACCTTTCAAGTCTTGGCCCATAATCTGCGTTACATCTTCTAGTAATGTAGGATTAGGTCCTTAGCATTCAGATCACGCATAGATCGATTCCCAATCTCCAGTTCAGTAGTATCAGTGGTGAGTCCTCATTCTTTGAGGACGATTGACATGTTTTCTACTAAGTCTTTTCTTTTGGCTTCAGTTTTGCTAGAGTTTGCTGGGGGCATGTCCCAGCATCTCTAGTCAGTTAGAAACTTATTTCAGACATAGTTACATTATGTTTTAGATTTGAGTTATCTTTGAGTTGTTATTGAACTCTTACTACAGTTTATATATTCAGACGTAGATTGGGTATCCCCCATCATTTTAGTTTAATTCATGATTTAAGTTTCCGCATAGAAATTCTTACTTCAGTTTATCTAGTATGCTATTGTTATGCCAGTTCAGGGTTAGCTTTGGGTCACTCATGATCCTAAGTCCCGTGTTTACGTCAAGGGGGGAGCCTCAGGCCGTTACAAGGGTATTATTTGAAATAATGAGAAAAATAACAAATACAAAAAAGTTGTTTTTTTCTTTGGAGATGAAATCAATAAAATAATTATATGAATCAATATTTTCTCTCTTTAATATTACTTTTAATTGATTTTTATTCATTAAAATAAATAGGAAAAATTACAAAAGTATACTACTTAAGACTTTTATTAACAAAATATCAATATACTTATATTTAATTACAAACTAAGTTTTTAAATTACATACATAACAAAACATTTAATTTTTTTATTTAATTGAATTTTGTTTTAACTGATTTTTATCTCTCATACAATTAGTATTAATTGCCTTTTTATGTGGAGTATAATTAGGGTATTAAATTTTATCAAATATTATCTCTCCTAATACATATTCAAATACACATGTTTCATTAATTTTGTTATTTCCCCTTTTTACGCTTATTGGACCTTTTTAGGATCATAATTATTTTATTCCTTTTTTATAAGCTTTTTATTTTACCTAAAAAGTTGGTGTACTTATCAATGTTGAGTTATAGTTCCAAGAAATCTTGAAAATATTTTTTTCCAGCATTCAAAAGGGAAAACTCTTGCATTTTATTCTCCATATTCTTCTTCCATTTTTCTTAAACCTTTAATCTTCTTCACCGAATCATTTGACAATCCAATTAACCAAAATTGTTACCATTGTTCTATGGAAAAGACTCCGCGTAAAAGTCCTAGGCTTAACAAATCTATGGTAGTCAGTGATAGCCCGCCGATCAGTTGTTCAAGACCATCTTATGAGTTGAATGCATTTACGCAATCACTTGTGAAAGTTGGTATTGGACATGAAAACAAATTATCTGGTAGAATTAATGAGTGTATTTTTATCAATTCATCTTCATCCTACAAAATTCAACAAAAAAATGATTATGGTGTTGATACAAAATCGAAGGGCAAAGAAAAATTTCTAGAAGTTCATTATCCACATGACAACGATTTTGAGGATGAAATCCCCCTTTATAAATATTAAGAGGAAACAATGATCAGGGTTTAAAGGTTTTTATTTATATTTGATTATATTTCTTTTTTTTTGTGACATGCAAGTTCTGAATCTTGTTCTTATTAGAAAGATTCGTAACATAATTTTTTTTTTCTGCCACAGAAAGTTAATGGGGGTTAGTGAGCAAACGTACGAAGGGTTTAAATAAAAAAGGGGTTAGTTTGATTAATAAGAAAAGGAAAAAGTCAACACAAGTACCACCAAAGGTAAGTTTTTAAGGTCGTGTTTTTATTGTTGTATTGTTTGATGTAAATGTTTTCTTTGTTTATATTATCAATTTTGCATTTTATGACGATTATAATTTATTAATTTTTAATATGTTATTTCTTAGATCAAGAAGAAACAATCGTGTTGGTGTTCCTATGTCAATCTCAAAGTTTTTGTTGATATAACAAATCTGCTTGAAAAATTGACAATGTTCATTTGTTTAAAGAGTCAACTTTTGGTTATCTTCTAGACTTATCCCAAAAGTCAAACCTTATATCGTTAGAAGCCTTGTACATCATTTATCTAACAATCGGGATGACATGTTTGTTTTTAACATAAATGGCAAAGAACTGTGTTTTGGGCTTAGATAATTTAGGGTAATTACTAGTTTTAAGTGTGGTGGGTGTATGGGTTTTGACCATGATCCAAACAGTTCATCAAAGTTACTTTCTCCTTACTTTCCAAATGTTGTTGATAAGGTTTTGAAAGCTGATTTCATAAGAGTGTTTAAAGAAGATGGGTTGATTCTGGAAGAAGACTTTTTTAATATGTCTATGATTTATTTCATTAGCACATTCATATTGTCATCTCCACCAACATTATCGCATATTCCAAACGATCATTTTTTATGTGTTGAGTTGGTACAGTACATTACGTACCCTTGGGGCAATCTCTCTTTTTTCAATCTATGTCATTCCATATCGAGTCAAATGGCAACATATCCAGACTATGTGAAGTTTTAAGGGTTTCCACTTGCATTGCAAATTTGGTTTTACGAATGTTGCAACACAGTTGATGTTACAATTGCCATTCGTACATCCAATCAAACACCTCGAATATTCAATTGGGATATTACAAAAAACAATATATATTTTGACCATCTCAAGAAATGAATGTTTAGATAATACGGCAATTAGGTAATAGAAGTTCTAGAGTTAATAATAATTAATTTTCTTTTATATGAGTTGCTTATATTCATAATTTATTATTCTTGTGTTAGTATATATTTGAAGATCTTGTATTCATGGACGATAAGCTTGCTATTATTGAGGCGGAAAACCTAAGTGTTTTGAATGATATTCCATTCAATAAGAAGAGTAAACGTGATAGATATGTAAGACAAAATGAGAATTTCATCGGTTCTCATAGTGTCGTTCGACAGAATGAAAAAGATTTACCTCACATTTCTTCACACAATGTTGGAAGTGATCTGAATTTGTCATTTAATAAGGATTTGCAGAAAATTGCCCAAGAAGTTGTGAACGTTCGGTTTTTCAATATTATTTACTTACTGTCAGAATTTTGATTGAAGAAACATTAATGTCATTTTAATTTTTGTTAGGTTCGTATTCAGTTGGAGAAGTTTGAAAAAAATGTAAATGTTAAGTTTGTTGAAATGAAGGCGTTTATGGATTCATCATTCAGGCATATCATTGAAGAGTTGAAATCTCTTTAAAGTGAAGTTTCAACCAACAAAGATGTAGGTGTTGAACAGGTTAGTGTACCTTATTAATATATGGCCATATTATTTACATAAACACTAAGTTTTAGATAATTTTTTCTTAAGAATTATTGAGTATTTCAACATGTACTTTAAATTATATTTCAATTTTTCAGAGTTATAGGATGAAAGGATCATTTGAAGAATCTAAGGACCAGTGTGTTAATGAAACATACAATGGTGAGAGTAGGACAATTTTGAAAGAGGGGCTTAATAGAAAAGATGCAGGTGATGTTAATGTAAGTACTGTATTCCCTTATTTATGCCTTTGGATTATTGTTTAGTATGTTATCATATATAGGTTTATTGGTATATAAATAGTTTTAAGACTCTATTTTTTGTTGTTGGTATATGATTATTGGTAAATTATATTAAACAATTTAATTATTATTTGAATAGTTGCGCGTGTTTGATTGTGTCACGACCCAAGCCTAGGGCCTAGACGTGACCGGCGAATGGGGAACCCGAAGGAACCCCAAACAAGCCTCATAGCGTATCATTACACATCCTTGGTCGCGGAAGCAAAAAAAATGACCATAAGCGATAATCATAATGAAGGGGGAAATCGGGACTAAGGGAACAAGAGAAACAAAAAAATAAGAATGATACAAAAATACCATAGACGAGTCAAGCTCAAGCATAATACACAACTTGTCCAACACCACCTCTAAACATGAGTACTTAGCGGGGGCCAAGACAAACTACCGGGCTCACCCTCATAGACAAAACATAACTAAAAAGAAAAAAAGTCTTATACATAGCAAAAGATCAT
>JAJOOI010013384.1:0-31114 GCA_029582585.1 Solanum bukasovii | reverse complement strand
CAGCCTCGAGGAGTCCTGCCCCGAGGCCACCACCCCCCACCCCCTGGCCTTGAGGCACCCTGCCCCGAGGCCGCCCCCAACCCGCTCCTACCCCCACCCCCTCCAAGAAAGATATTAGAAGTTTACCTCAACAAGCCAGTCAAATCATAGAGCGTGCATGCCCGATGGATGGAATTTGTGGAAGGCGTTTTCTTTGCCTAGTACAATGATCAAAGATAACATTATGACATGTTTGGTAACAAAATGTTAGCAACACTGCAATTCATGTTTGATAACAGCAGCATCCAATTCAAAGAGCTGGAAAAAAAGATAGAGGGTAAACAGTTTTATAGCTCAGAGGCTCGCAAGTGTTTGTATCAATGTTGACAATCTTATCTCCTGATTCCAAGTCCACAAGTACATCATATACCTGCTGCAGAAATTAAAAATAGATAAATTGTATAAACAGATGTTATAGTTAAAATGAATTTCTAGAACAAAGACTACTCTCTGCTGAAAAGATCAAAGACTTCTCACTGTGTCAGAAGTTGACACAGATTGCAGTGATAAGGCACAACTGCATCACTTATTTGACAGAAACAGGTTTGCTGCTTGGTCTGTCAGAGGAGGATGCTGGCAGAACAGCAAACTGCATTACTGGTGCAAGTAATGCATTAAGAAATGTTCTTAATCCAAAGCCAAAAATGATTCCAAAGTTTGTTGCAACTTCAGATATAAGAAACAATCTTTTTTAATTTACTCACATTGCAAAACAGCTTATTAAATAAAAGGTTCATCAATCTGTGAAAACATAAAATTATCAAACGTTTCTTTATAAATTTTGTCCCTAACAAATTAAGAACAGTAATAAAATCATTTAAGGAGAGAAAAAGCAGGAATTGGTCCACTGATCCATAGTAATGATCTAGAATGCCACTGGTAAATTGACAGCCAAGAAGGACTTTCTACAAATTGACAGCCAAGGACTTTCTAAAATAAGAGGAATCGAAATACTCGAAATGAGAAATGCAATCTAATTGAACATTCACACTGATTTAGAAATTTCTAAACACAAACTGTTGCTAAAATGATTTCGACTCTAGTAGAAGTATTTCAGATTGCATCAGGCCACAAACAGGGCAGCATTGGAACATGTAAATCATTACAAACCAACCCTATTTCTAAACAGGCATGCCAGATGCTAGACGAAGTGGAAAGGTTTACAATATATCATTTATAATGCACTTTAGAATTTATATAATGAGAGGGGAAACTAACACAAACTCATTTGACAGTATCTAAGAGAAGGAAGAAATAAACACAAACTTGATCAAAATATATTTAAAAGAAGAAGGAGAAATATATATCCATGCTCTCATAAAAGAGCCAACTATTAACTGCAAAAAAATCATTTAATGAATACACTTGAAAACACTGATTCTAGACGAACTTTCGGGACAACTTATTATCAAGACTTAGTTACATAGATAAATTTGATCATTTTTAAATCAAACTATTAGAACAGGAAATTCAATGGCAGTTAGGATAAACAAAAATTACATCGACATGAATTAGATAAAAAGCTAAAGCACATAAGCAGCTGATATCCATAAATGATTTCTCGATGCTCAAAAATAGACGATATGGCAGATTAAAGACTCAAAGCAAAGCTAGAACTCACTGTTAGCTAATTATTTTTTAGAGCAAATTAAATGGTTAGTACTTAGGACAGAAATTTAAACCCGAAGGCACGACATACAAATGTGAGCTTAAATGATCCCAAAACATGAAAATTAAGCTACTATGTGCATTTGTAAAGCAGAATTTTTTCTTCAGCCTATTAACACTAGAACTTTCTTCAAATGTTCAAAAAGCAAAGTGGACAGATAAACAAAAGAAACAAAAAAGCTGCTCTTTACCTAATCACAGTCGCTAGCTCATTTCTCTACCAAATCGGAGAAAGATGCCTCACGATTCGCTATTGTATGTACTACTTGTCTCATCTTTTAAGACCATTTTATCCAAACATAGGAGAAATTGCTCGCTATGATGTCTGTTGTAAGAAGTCATTATGAGCTGCCAAGTAGGTAACCGATTCACTCACATTGCCAAATTTCAAGGAGTTCTTTTGTTTAATATAAGGTTATCCCAACTGGACCTTTACAAGATAGTTAAGAAGAAAGGTGTTGAACGTTCCACTAGCACTCATGGAAATTGTATAAAAAGAGAATAAAGAAAGGTTTGTAGGATAGGGAACAGTTTTATAGATTTGGGGAATAATCCCTAATTTGTTACGTATTTATTTAGGATGCATCCACCACGTTCCAATTTGGATAGAATGAGGAATAGTCTCCTAACTCGCTTTGTCAAAAGTAGCAGAATGAAAATCTGAACTTCTAAAACAATCTAAAGAAGCTTGGTAGATTACACTTCAAATGATAGACACAATTGGTAGGCCTCCAGGAATAGGTTTGTTATGATGCAGAATCAACGACAAGATGAGATGGTGCATCAAAAATGAATTGGGGGAAGATGTTTCAAATTTTCCATTCATAATACTTCTTAACCATTAAAAGAATACTTAACTCAAACATAATTTTTAAAAGGATAAAACAGTGAACTTCTTTATACAAGGGAAGTCAATAATCAAAGAATTCAACTACCAAATATCACAATCTCGACCAAAAAACAAAAAAAGAAATCCCGCAAATCCTTGTATATGAATACCCCTCATTTGATTTCTCAATCATTTTTTCACGAAACCCCACTTAACATTAACCATTTTACTTATTTAATCCAAGAAAGAAAACCCCATAAAAAGAGGTCACAAAACCCACCTACATTTTCCTTCCGTACACAAATTTACGCAAGAAACCCCATAACCAACATACAAAAAAGTAAATCATCAAACCAATAATCAAAAAAATATACAAAACAAGATAAAATCCAGTACTCAAATTATTTTCCTACAAGTATACATAATAAACAGAGACCAAAAACAGAGAAAGACTCACAAGTTTGGAGGAATGAGAAATCGAGCAGAGACAGTTGTATGATTCGAGATATTAGAAAGTACCGGTCGTTTCTTGGCCGCTCCAGCATTCAATTTTTCGGTCTGATTATTCTCCAACCCTGATGAATTAGCCGACATTGCTTGTCTCTTCGCCAAAGATGAACACCATTTCTGGGTCGTCGTCTTCTCCTCCTTCTACTATAAAACGTCTTCAAGAAAACGAAGAAGAGAACTGTTATCTGTAATTGTGAAAAATGTGAAGTAAATGATTAAAAATGCGGGAAAAGAGGGGTGATTTGAATTGACTATCCGTTAGGAGCTGACAACATTTTTTTGAATTACAATTTTGAAGGGATTCGTTCTTGACTTTGGTGCACCCAGAAAAAAGCTCGCGCTTCCCCTTTGTTTTTACTTTTTATTTTTTGGAAAAGATAAATTCATACTATAAGTAGTAATTATATGGTAATTGACAAATTATATTAATAGAAATATATTTTGTTATAAGGAATGAAATATGTTAGCACATTTGTATTGAATTTAATCGAATTTGAAAGCAATGTTTGAATTTAAAGTTAGAAAAAGAAATTTATTAAAGTCAAATTATGAGTAAGCATTGAAATAATAATATATTCGGTAAAATTTCACGAGTAAGCTAGATCCAAAGAAGATGGTGTGTAAGATTTTGTTTCAAAATTTTAAAATTATAGTTGGAGATTATTTTGAATTAGTTTTTTGTTTATTAAACTAGCCACATTTGGGGGGAAAAAGCTTCATGAAGTTCATTCACAAAAAATTGAACTGTATTTTCACGTTCAAGCACAATAAAAAGAAGGAAAAAAGGTCTAAAATATATTCAAACTTTGATCGAAATTATTGTGACAATACCGAACTTTGGAAAGGACATTTTACCCCATGCACTATTTAATAGTGTATTTTAAAGGAATATATGTGTCTATGTGGACATCATAAATATTACATCATTATAAATAGTAATATGTGTCCACGTGGGCACATATATACCTTTAAAATACATTATTAAATAATGCAGGGTGACAAAAGGTCTTCCATAAAGTTCGATATCGTAACATCAATTTCGGCCAAAGTTAGAGTACTTATATTTCAATTTATGCGAGACATTTTTAATTTATTCGATTCTAAAAAGAATGATTTTTTTTTCTTGATTGACAAATATTTAATGAAATTATCAATTTTGCTCATATTAGCTCTCACTAATTTGAGAAAAAGTTCACAAATGTCATTCTTCTATTTAAAAATCTATTTCTTAAAGATAGTTTTGAAAAATTAGTTTTTTTTCTATATTTCTTAATATTCATGTTCAGTCAATTTACATAAATTATATAAATTGGAACAAATGAAGTAATTACTATGAATAATTTGTCCTATGGTTCGGATTGAGACTCTACACACTTTCTATAAATAGTTGATTTATATTCTTTTGGAGATTTTATTTCTCTTAAAATAATTCTAAAAATGAAATTGTACGTTATGTTTCTACATCCACTATATTGTTATTCTTGGAGTTAATTTCCATTAATTGCATTCTAAAATTACTTTTGTTTCATAAATGTCGGCTAAGAGAGAAGAATGTCTTTGAAGTGTTTAATATATTTTGAGAAAAATAGAAATAGTTGAATGATATTTTTATTCAAAAAAAAACACAAATAAATTTTATAGACAATTCTCAAAATACGAGTGATCATCCATGCAAATAACTCGTTAATTGAAATGCAAAACTTCTTTTCTCAAAAAGAAATAATTCTCCCTTAGTCTCAACATCTATGATATACTTCAATGTCATATTTTATATTGATTAAAAATAATTTAACTTTTAACCTTAGTGAAATGATTCATAGTCAGAGAAATATCTAAGATTTCTTTTAGACCACAAATTTCAAAAATATTTTTTTAAAAAAAATTATGTTAAATTAAAACGATACCATATAAATTGAGACGGATTAACATTGTATATATAATATGATATGTTGTCATACAATTTGAATTGATGCTTCAAGGAATGCTCAGGAAAGTTTTGTCATTTTTGTTGGTTCTTGCTCTTTAGGAAGTCCAAAAATAAAAATTCAAATATGTATCCAATGTAAGATGCGAAAAAAGTTATAAACATTATTTTGCCAATAAAGAAAATGAAAATCTGTAGATTCTTTCTACTTTAAAAAAGTAAATATTCAAACAATAATGTTGATCCAATAGATTGCTCGTAGTAATTTGTTAAGTAGTAGACATATGTTTCAACTTATTTGTCTTTTTTTTTAGTTTATTTTAAGATGCTTTTTTTACGGCTCTTTAATTCTAATTTTTCACGTGACATATTTTGAAACCACAAAATTAAAGGACATTTTGATATATTCTACATATTTTTAGTTTAAGATATTAAGATTAAAAAAAAAAAATTCTTAAACTTCGTATCAAGTTAAAATCAATAACATTGAAACTGTGAAAGTAATGTAGGTGTGAAATTGGGGATACTTGTTGCATAGACGAAAAAATGACAAACATAATCTCTTATTTTTAAGATAGGTTTAAAATAGACATTTAAATTAGGAGTTGATATAGTTTAGACAAAATCAAAATCCTAATTTTTTGAATAGTTGATTTTCATTTCAAAATCAAGTTAAAGTTTTATATCTTATCTTAATACTAATTGCAATACTCTACTAATCAATCAATATACTCGTTAGGGTCAGTGCCCGTACTAGCACGGGTCAAATATCTATTATTTTTTTTGTCTCACTTTATGTGACATAGATAAAATTTAGAGAGTCAATTAAATTTAATATGATTTTTAAATATTTTATGTTGTTAGTTATTGTAATTTATAGTACTTTTTACGTAATTTTTAAATAATATATGTTACTTCCTTGTCGCAATATATAAATGTAGCGCAAATAGAATTTCAAGAGTCAATATGTTGTTAATTATTGAGATTTACAATATATACTTTTTACGTAGTTTTCAAATTAAATAATACATGTTACTTCTTTTGTTCCATTTTATGTGACACAAATAGATTAATTTTTTCATAAGAAATTGAATTTTAAATATGTTTTTTTGAAAATATTTTAAGTTGTCAATTATCATGATTTATAAAAAAAAATTACACAATTTTTAAATATACAAAAAAGATTAAAAAAATAAGACAAACAAATTAAAACGGAGGAAAAAAGTAGACAAATGTATTTGTAAGAGTACAACCACATAGGTGAAGCAGGCATGCTGACCGTCACACGTGGTTATCCACACTTATAGATAAGTAGTAGATATATCTTTATGAAGACCTCCGTAATGAGTTGGGAAGCATTGTGTATAGTCCCACTATTTTTAACATATTTTCGCATTTACGAGCCAACTTTTAGGAATTACGCGACTTTATTGATTTTTCTTGTGTATTAGCCCATGGATCTGGCGCCTAGGAGCACCCCAATTTTTTTTTGAGATCCATGAGCTAATACACACGAAAATTCAAGAAAGTTGGGTAATTCCTAAAAAGGGCCTATAAATGCGAAAATAGGCGTTATAAAAATTGTGTGAGTATACGTAGTGGTTCCCCAACTCATTAGAGAGGTCCTCATAAAGTTTTTTCAGAAAAATTTTTGGGTTCTCAGAGGCGCTAGATCCATGGCTAATACACACGAAAAATTGAGTAATTTCTAAAAAAAAATGCATGTAAATACGGATATAAGCATTAAAAATGGTGTGAGTATACGTGGTGGTTCCCCAATTCAATACGGATGTCCTCATAAAGTTTTTTCATAAAAATATCTTGGTTGCTCCGAGGCGCCAGATCGATGTGCTAATACACATGAAAAAATGAGGAATTTGGGTAATTCCTAAACAATGGCATGTAAATGCGGAAATAGGCATTAAAGAAATGGTGTGAGTATACTTGGTGGTTCCTCAACTCATTACGGAGCTCCTCATAAATTATTTTTAGAAAAAACTTTGGGGTGCTCCTAGGTGCTAAATTCATGGGCATTACACACGAAAAATCAAGAAATTTGGGTAGTTCCTAAAAATTGGGCATGTAAATGCAGAAATAGGTGTTAAAAATGGTGTGAGTATATGTGATGTTTCCCCAACTCATTACGGAGCTCCTCATAATTTTTTTCTAGAAAAAACTTTTGGGTGCTCCTAGGCGCCAAATGCATGCGCTAATACACAAAAAAATCGAAAAATTTGGGTAATTCCTAAAAGAGGCCTACAAATGCGAAAATAGGTGTTGAAAAAATGGTGTGAGTATACGTGTTGGTTCCCCAACTAATTACAGAATTCCTCATAAAGTTTTTTCAGGAAAAAATTTTGGGTGCTCTAAGGCGCCATATCCATGGGATAATACAGACGAAAAATCGAGGAATTTGGATAATTCCTAAAAAAGGGTCTGTAAATGCAGAAATATGTGTTAAAAAAATGGTGTGAGTAAACGTGGCGGTTCCCCAACTCATTACGGATGTCCTCATAAAGTTTATTAGAAAAAAAAAATTGAGTGCTCCGAGGCGCCAAATCCATGGGCTAATAAACAAGAAAAATCTAGGAATTTAGAAAATTTCTAGTAAAGGGACTGTAAATGCAGAAATAGGCGATCAAAATAGTGTAAGTATATATGGTGGTTCCCCAACTCATTACGCATGTCCTCATAAAGTTTTTTTAGAAAAAAAATTGAGTGCTCATAGGTGTCAGATCCATGGGTTTATACACACGAAAAATGGAAGAATTTGGGTAATTCTTAAAAAATGGCATGTAAATGTAGAAACAAGCGTTAAAATGGTGTGAGTATACATGGTGGTTCCCCAACTCATTACGGAGGTCCTCGTAATGTTTTTTCAAAAAAAATATTTGGGTGTTCAACGATGCCAGATTCATGGTCTAACACACAAAAAATTGAGGAATTTTGGTAATTCCTAAAAAAGGGTTTGCAAATGTGAAAATAGGCATTAAAAATAGTGTGAGTATACGTGGTGATTCACCAACTCATTACGGGGGTCCTCATAAAGTTTCTGGAGAAAAAAAATTGTGCTCTGAGGCATTAAATCCATGGGATTATATACACAAAAAATCGAGAAATTTGGGTAATTTCTAAAAAAGGGTATGTAAATGCGAAAATAAGCGTTAAAAATGATGTGAGTATACTTGGTGGTTCCCCAACTCATTATGGAGGTCTTCATAAAGTTTTTCATAAAAACATTTTGGATGCTCTGAGGCACCAGATCCATGGGCTAATACATACGAAAAATTGAGGAATTTGGATAATTCCTAAAAAAATGTCTGTAAATGAGGAAATTGGCGTTAAAAATGGTGTTAGTACACGTGATCGTTCCCCAACTAATTACAGAGGTTCTCATAAAAAAATTTCATAAAAAATATATGGGTGTTCTGAGGCGCCAGATCAATGAGCTACTACACACGAAAAATAGGGTAATTCCTAAAAAAATGGGTCTGTAAATGCGGAAATAGACATTAAAATGCTATGAGTATACATGGTAGTTCCCATACTCATTACGGAGCTCCTCCTAAAGTTTTTTCAGGAAAAAAAATTGGGTGCTCCAAGGCGCCAGATTCATGGGCTCATTATACACGAAAAATCGAGAAATTTGGGTAATTTCAAAAAAAGGCCTATAAATGCATAAATAGGTGTAAAAAATAGTGTGAGTATACGTGTTGGTTTCCCAACTCATTATGGAGGTCCTCATAAAGTTTTTTCAGGAAAAAAAATTGGGTCATTCGAGGAGCCAGATCCATGGGCTAATACAGACGAAAAATCAAGGAATTTGAATAATTCTAAAAAGGGGCCTGTAAATGCAGAAATAGGCGTTAAAAAAATAGTGAGTGTATACTTTGTGGTTCCCCAACTCATCATGGAGGTTTTCATAAAAATATTTTGGGTGCTCCAACGCGCTAGATTCATGGGTTAATACACATGGAAAATCGAGGAATTCGGGTAATTCCTAAAAAAGGGCCTGTAAATGCAAAAATAGGCGTGAAAAATGGTGTGAGTATATGTGGTGGTTCCCCAACTAATTACGGAGGTCCTCACTACGTTTTTTTCAGAATAAAATTATGGGTGCTCCGAGGCGCAAGATCAATGGACTAATACACAAGAAAAATCGAGGAATTTGGGTAATTTCTAAAAAAAATTGGGCCTATAAATGCGAAAATAGGCGATAAAAATGGTGTGAGTATACGTGGTGGTTCCCCAACTCATTGCGGAGCTCCTCATAAAGTTTTTTTGAAAAAAAAAATTGGTGCTCCTAGGCGCCAAATTCATGCGCTAATACATAAGAAAAATCAAGAAATTTGGGTAATCCCTAAAAATTGGGATATAAATGCGGAAATAGGTGTTAAAAAAATGGTGTGAGTATACGTGTTGGTTCCCCAACTCATTACGGAGGTCCTCAAAAGGGTGCTCTGAAGCGCCATATCCATGGGCTAATATAGACGAAAAATCGAGGAATTTGAATAATTCCTAAAAAAAAGGGCCTGTAAATGTAGAAATATGTGTTAAAACTAGTGTGAGTGCACGTGATGGTTCCCCAACTCATTATGGAGGTCCTCATAAGTTTATTCAGAAAAAAAAATTGGGTGCTCTAAGGCGCGAAAATTCTTTTGGGTGCTCATAAGCGCCAGATCCATGGGCTAATACACATGAAAAATCAAGAAATTTGGATAATTCCTAAAAAAAATGCCTGTAAATGTTGAAATATGTGGTATAAAATGGTGTGAGTATGCGTGATCGTTCCCCAAATCATTAAGGAGGTCCTCATATTTTTTTTTCAGAAAAAAATTGGGAGCTCTGAGGTGCCAAATCTATGGGTTAATACACAAGAAAAATTAAGAATTTGGGTAATTCCTAAAACAAGGCCTGTAAATGTGGAAATACGCGTTAAAAATGATGTGAGTATACGTGGTGGTTCCCAACTCATTACGGAGGTCCTCATAAAGTTTTTTCATAAATAAATTTTGAATGCTCCGAGGCCTCAGATGCATGGGCTAATACACGAAAAATTGAGGAATTTAGCTAATTCCTAAAAAAGAGCATGTAAATACGGAAATAGGCGTTAAAAAATTGTGTGAGTATACATGGTGCTTCCCCAACTCATTACGGAGGTCCTCATAAAGTATTTTTAAAAAAATTAATTGGGTGCTCCGAGGCGCCATATCCTTGGGCTAATACCCACGAAAAATTAAGGAATTTGAGTAATTCCTAAAAAAGGGCTTGTAAATGCGGAAATAGGCGTTAAAAATAGTGTGAGTATATGTGGTGCTTCCCCAACTCATTGCAAAGGTCCTCATAAAAAAAAATCATAAAAAAATTGGGTGCTCCAAGGCGCCAGATTAATGAGCTAATACACATGAAAAATTTATGAATTTAGGTAATTCCTCAAAAATGGCATGTAAATGAGGAAATAGACGTTTAAAATAGCATGAGTATATGTAGTGGTTCACTAACTCATTATAGAGATTCTCATAAAGTTTTTTCTGGAAAAAAAATAATTGGTGCTCTAAGGCCTAGATCCATGGGATAATATAATACACACGAAAAATTGAGGAATTCGGATAATTCTAAAAAAGGCTTGTAATGCGGAAATAGACATTAAAAATGGTGTGAGTATACGTGGTGATTCCCCAACTCATTAGTGAGGTCCTCATAAAGTTTTTTCTGGAAAAAAATTGGGTTCTCTGAGGCGCCAGATCTATGGGCTTAGCCTACGGATCTGGCGCCTTGGAGCACCCAAAAAAAAAAATAGAGAAAACTTTAAAAGGACCTTCGTATTGAGTTGGGGAAGCATTACATACTATTCCACCATTTTTAAGCCATATTTACACATTTACGAGCCAACTTTTAGGATTTATGCAATATTTTTTTTCTTGAACATTAGTCCATGGATCTAGCGCCTTGGAGGATCCAAAAACAATTTCTGAAAAAACTTTATGAGGATCACTGTAATAGGTTGGGGAAACATTACGTATAGTTCTGCCATTTTTATGGTATATTTTTGCATTTACGAGCCAACTTTTAGGAATTACGCGACTTTCTTGATTTTTCTTGTATATTAGCACTTAGATCTGGCTCCATGGAGCATTCAAAAAAAATTCTTAAAAAACTTTATGTGGACCTTCGTAAGAGTTGGGGAATACATATAGTCCCATTATTTTTAAGGCATATTTTCACATTTACGAGTCAACTTTAAGGAATTATGCGACTTTCTTGGTTTTTCGTGTGTATTAGCCCATGGATCTAGCGCCTTCGAGCAGCCCAAATTTTTTCTAACAAAACTTTATAAGGACCTCTGTAATGAGTATTAGAGCATTACGTATAGTTGCACTATTTTTTGGAAGCATATTTTCCTATTTACGAGCTAACTTTTAACTCAATTTGTTGACTCTAAGACGATTTCATTCTACTCTAAGACAAGAAGGTTATCGTGATTCGTGAACTACAAAATGTGAGAATGTATATAATTACTATCATGAGTTTACGTTTTGAAAGATTTGCATTTTTATTTCAACATTCAAACACACATGAAGGTTCTTTTTTCAAGCATAAATCTAAATACGTTGATATCAAACAAGTTAAAAGATTCTTATGAATGCAATTCACTCTTCTTTCTTTATTTTTGCTAGTTGTTACTAAAATAATTTGAACTACCCTAAAAAAATAAAATTACTCGATTCAAGTTAAATTTCTCGAAAACAATTGATACACAAAGGAAACTACTAACAACTAAAAGTAAGAAATATAAAAATTAATAAGAAGATAGATGGAGATTACATAACTACAAATCATGTAATGATCGACTTCTTGAAAATTAAAGTATAACTTACATAAATCCATAGTGTAAAACCTAAATTACATTTTATCCCTATTTTTTTCTATTTTATAAAAATCCCTTAAAATAAAAGTCATCCGGATACATAAGTTTGTCCGGATACATTGCAAAAGTTGGCAGTTGCACCTAATAAGGAAACTAGTTGGTTGTTGCGCTTTATTAGGAAAATTAACCTAAAATTGATTCTAAATCCCACGATTCAAGCATAAGTGATTGTTATCAATCCATCCCAATCTTTAACAGATTCACATATTTCAAAATTCAAATTTCCATCATCTCTATCAAGCCGCCATTGTAGTCCAAATCGTGACGAATTCAAATTACTCGACAAAATTGGCTGATACAATATGAATATATCGATTTTGTTGAGAGATTCAAGAATTTAGGTAAGCGAGATGAGTTATGAAGGCTACAAAAGTGATGGAATTGTTGTTGGACAATCGATTTCATTTATGAATCTCAAAGCCACCATTTCAGTCGAGTTGGAGATCGATGAGATTAGTTAAAACTTGGAAATCAGATACATCATATAAGGTAACAACTCATCTCCATTGAAAATTAAGAACGACATAGGTGTAAAATCGTATTAAAGATGAAAAAAACGAGGCTGAATTTGCAATATATAAGTCAGGGATACATTGCAAATTTTGATGTATCAAACATTTGATAATGTATCATAGTACTAAATTTTTTAATGATACTAATACATTCAATTACTCACTTGCTTCTGTAGTAACATGAATATTTTTATATGTGGATTGGACAACTGAAAAATCCTCTATTTCGTGTTGATTCTTGGTGGTATCATGAATATTTTCATCTGTGGGTTAGAGTTCTGAAACATCCTCCATTTATGTGGGTTAGAGTTCTGAAACATCCTCCATTTCTTGCTGATTCTTGATAGTATCATCAATCTGTATTTTTAGTTTTAGAACAAACAATTTTTAACAAATATATTAATGAGTAAAGTTTAATTAGTAACTTGCAGTGTATCTTATGTGTGTATCTGATACATTCTAGTAAATTTTGTGTTTCTGATACACACTGAATAATATATGTTTTGAATGATACAACCAAGAAACATTATTTTTGTATAATTTCACATAATAACAAAAACTCCACAGATGATACAAAAATGCCCACCAATTAAACATGATATAAATATTGTCCAACCCTTAAACATAATACAAAGAAAGGAATACAGTTAACTTAGTAACTTGCCATTTATCTTATGTTTGTATCTGATACATTTTAGCAAACTTTTGTATATGATGCATACTGAAAAAATACATTTTTTGAATGATACACTATTGAACATTAATTTTGTATCAATAATTTCAGAATTTTTGACCCCCCTTTTTGGTGGTTTTAACAACCTTTGCTTTTCAGGTTGAAGAAAAAAAAACTTGATAACAAATGATGAACCCGATCTACAGTAATAGCACAAGTTTAGCTATCGCATTTTGATCTGAACTGGAGTCGATAGCATGAACCCGATCTCCGATAGCAGCATAGATTTGGTTGTCACATTTCAATATGAACTGGCGTTGGTAGCCATTGACACAATACTATGATTGCACAAAAGATGGGATATGAGCAGTTAAAGTTTTGAGAGAAATTGTTTTGACAGGAAAGAGACTGATTTCAAATTTCAAACTAATGAAGCAATTAGCCGAAAAGATCATGGAAATAAAAATTGGGAGAGATTTGTGGAGTGAAATCAGGAAGTGATAAATGTGGGTTTGGGGAGTGGGGAGTTATGTATCAAGAATTTTGATTTTAGGAGTAAAATAAGGGATTTGGGAAATTTTTAGAAATGGTAGGGAATAATGGGAATTATGAAACATAAAGATGTGTATATAGGTAATTAATCCAAAATTAAATCTACAAGTGAATATGAAATTATAGCTCTGATTTGGTATATTATTTGGTTCTAGACTGAATGATGAGCTCTGATTTTGATAAAGATAAATTTTGTAATGAATGGTTATCAGGGTGTATCTTTCATTTCAACTTCCTATAAATAATAAGCTTTTAAGATAATAATTTCACGAGAGACACACCCTACTTGTAATGATTGAAAATTAATTACACCGTCTTAGAAAGAACATAATATTTGTTGGCTATTATTTTGATGGACGACTATATAGCATAAAAATCGAGAGTTTTTCTAGAGGTCCTCGTAAAGTTTTTGCAGAAAAAAATGTTGGGTTCCTAGGCGCTAGATCCATGGGCTGATACACATGAAACATCGAAAAATTTGGGTAATTTCAAAAAAGCACCTGTAAATGCGGAAATACGAGTTAAAAAAATGGTGTGATTATACGTGGTAGTTCCACAACACATTACAAAGGTCCTCATAAAGTCATTTCAAAATATAAATTTGGGTGCTCTGAGGTGTCAGATCCATGTGTTAATACTTACAAAAAATTGAGGAATTTGGTAATTCCTATAAAGGCGGAAATAGGCATTAAAAATGGTGTGAGTATACGTGGTGGATCCCCAACTCATTACGGAGGTCCGCATAAAGGTTTCTTAGAAAAAACTTTTGGGTGCTCCGAGGCACCAGATCCATGGGCTAGTACTAACACAAAATTGAGCAATTAGAGTAATTCCTAAAAAAGGGCATGTAAATGCAGAAGTAGGCGTTATAAAATGGTGTGAGTATACGTGGCGGTTCCCCAACTAATTACAAAGATCCTCATAAAGTTTTTTAGAAAACAAATTTGGTGCTCCGATGCACTGGATTCATGGGATAATACACACGAAAAATCAAAGTATTTGGTAATTCCTAAAATAGGACATGTAAATGCGGAAATAGGCATTAAAAATTGGTGTGAATATACGTGGTGCTTCATCAACTCATTACGGAGGTCCTCATAAAGATTTTTAAGAAAAAAAAATTGGGCTCTTCGAGACGCCAGATTCATGGGCTTATACACACAAAAAATCAAGAAATTTGGGTAATTCCTAAAAAAAAGCCTGTAAATGCGGAAATATATGTTAAAAAATGGTATTAGTATACGTGGTGGTTCCCTAACTTATTACGGAGAACCTCATAAAAAATTTTAGAGAAAATATTTGGGTGCTTTGAGGCGACAGAACCATGAGTGAAAACACACGAAAAATCAAGGAATTTGGGTAATTCCAAAAAAAGGGCATGTAAATGTGTCGCGCCCCGAGCCTACACCCACCCTGGGATGTACTGCACTCGAGAACCATTGCTGGCCCCAAGCAACCCTATGGTCTGACTTACTTACTCAACGGAAGACTTTAAGCATTAAGTAAAGGATTCAAATGCTAAATAACTCAACTGTCTCAAACTGAACTCATAATGTTTTAAAAATAAACATTTAACTTATCCAAAGTGGCAACTCAAATTTGAACATAAGTCAATAACAAGATAGTGACAAAAGAACTAGTGAATGTCTATCTATGAAACCTCTAAAACAATTGAGATGGACGTCGGGACAAGACCCACGACATCCTAATGAACTAAAGCTACTAAAAGCAAGAAAAAAAATCCTTCAGAATGCAAGGAGGCTCACCAACTACCTCTGAGTGCTCAACTGGATCAACGAGGCGCCGGGTGATGATCCTGGTTACCTGCATCATAATAAGATGCAGGCCAACTGGCATCAGTACATTGAATAAACGAATATGCGAGTTGGAATGCTAAACACAACATAGGCTTGAAAAGAATCTGAAAGGAACACTTACCTTGCCTTTACTCAACTCCTGAATAACTTAACTCAATATAAAGCAATAAAACATATGCAATATATAGAAAGCTTGTAAAACAGTGGAAAACATCTTAGTTTGTTTAAGAAAATGCAATAACAAACTTAACTTTACTCTTATAATAAAGTAATATAGTTTCTGTGGGAGATTCTCTAATCGACAACTACCACTATGAGCCTAAGTGGTGATATAGCGTCTTTCCCACACTGCCAGAACTGTCTTATACTTTTCCGTCATATAGAACGCTTTAACTAAGTGGATCCACTAGTCCATGCTAAAAAGTAACTTAAGGAGTCATCTAAAACGTATGATCATTTACTACCCATGATGGCTACATGGTTTATGAAGACTTGAGTTAATATGAACTCGCATCCCCATATCGGTGCTCAATACTACTCCCAAAATATACTTAGCTCATATGTTTTTAAAACAAACTTCTTTCTTTGGTTTGAGATAATTACTCAAAACTTAGGTTAAAAGCTCTCTTGGAATCGATGTTCCCTTTCTTGCTCAAATGTGAAAACATTTCTTAACTCTTGGGAATACTTAGTTCCCATATAAACTTTGAAGAATGAACTTTACTCTTAACTCAACTTGAATTTTAAGTCTTAAAACAAAGTTAAAACGTTTGTGAAAGAATTTTGAAAACTTTTATAAACTTCTCTTGACTTACTTCTTAACTTTTAGACTTGACTCTTAACTTTCCTTGAATTGAATTATGGATTCAAGGTTCATGATCTCATGTTTATGGATGATTTCATGATGTTTAGATGTACCTAAGTGTGTTGGAATCAACTAGAAAACATAGGTACATTACTAAGGAACTAGTACGAAAAGTTGGGGAAAAATAGGAAGAAATGGCGTCCCTGGCGCTCTTAGAAGCGCGGGGAGCCAGAGGGTAAAATTCAGGGATGGACCTGGGGAGCGCTGGCTGGCACGGTGCCCCAAGGGTGACACTTCAGAGAACCTTTTGGGGGGCGCGGCACCCCACCCCTTTCCCCAGGTGTTCTACGATTTTTCTTGCTCGTTTTTCAACTCTAAACTCCAATGGTTCTTTCTCCAAACATTTAGAATCGACTAAACCATCAAAATACATCAGATTCTAATCAAAATCACAACTAAAATCATGAATCAAACTCAAGAAACTTCAATAACAAGAACCCACAAGAATTCAAACGAATTTCATCAAGAACTCAAAGGATTTACTTTCAAATCTAATAAACTTCGCTGGATTGAATCATGATTGGCGTGTGGGTGAAGTAACCCAACGCTATGTGATCTCACATACATCATAGGGATCACCCCTTGACGAAATCCACAAGCAAAAACTTTACGAACGACGATATTTGGCTCTTTTCTCCTTTTCTCTCCTCTTGCATTCTTTCTCCAAAATCCCTAACTCTAATTTCAAAAGCGTAAACTGACCAATTTCAGTTTAGACCCTTAGAAATATTACCAAAAATGAATTAATTAAGTTGGGTATGGAAAAGACCAAACTACCCTTCCAAAATCCGGATTGGACTTTCCTTAATCGAACAGCCCAACTTCCAATGGACATATATCACTCATACGAACTCAGAATCACGCAAACTTAGAGGCGTTGTAAAGATAATTCAACGAACTTTCCTATGGTATCTGGAAACACATCTAACTCATCCTGAGCTAGGAGTTAGGGTCGTTTGAAGTTGACCAAACCTCATTCTTAACTTAAACAAATTTCCAGATTTTCATTATTTCCAAAAATCACTATTTCCAATTCTTAACTTCTTCCTAGTTATTTCAATTTGCGAGATGTTACAAAATACGGAAGCAGGCGTTAAAAAAAGTTTGAGTATACATGGTGGTTCCCCAACTCATTATGGAGGTCCTCATAAAGTTGTTTTAGAAAAAAAAAATTGGTGCTCTGAGGCGCCAGATCCATGGGCTAATACACACGAAAAATCGAGGAATTTTGGTAATTCCTAAAAAAGGGTCTGTAAATGCGGAAATAGGTGTTAAAAATAGTGTGAGTATGCGTGGTGGTTTCCCAACTCACTACAGAGGTCCTCATTAAGTTTTTTCAGAGAAAAAATTTGAGTGCTCCAAGGCGTTAGATCAATGGCCTAATACACACGAAAAATCAAGAAACTTGGGTAATTCCTAAAAAAGTGTCTGTAAATGCGAAAATAGGCATTAAAAATATTGTGAGTATACGTGATGGTTCCCCAACTAATTACGAAGGTCCTCATAAAGTTTTTTCAGAAAAAATTTTGGGTGCTCCGAGGCGCCAAATCCATAAGCTAATACACACGAAAAATTGAGGTATTTGGGTAATTCTTAAACAAGGGCCTGTAAATGCAGAAATAGGCGTTAAAACTGGTGTGGGTATACGTGATGCTTGCCCAACTCATTACGGAGGTCCTCATATACTTTTTTAGAAAAAAAAATTGGGTGCCCCAAAGACGCCAGATCCATGGGCTAATACACACGAAATCGATGAAAGTCGGGTAATTTCTAAAATTTTGCTTGTAAATGATAAAATATGCATGAAAAAATGGCGGGACTATACGTATAGATTCCCCACACATTATGGAGGTCCTCATATAAATTTTTAGAAAAAATTTACGGGTTCCCCAAAGGTGTCAAATCCATGGGTTAATACACATGAAATCGGTAAAAATTGGGTAATTCCTAAATTTTTGCTCGTAATTGAGAAAATATGCATGAAATAAAATGTCGATGTCATGACCCAAAGTACACCTAGGCATAACATGGCGTATGGGACCCCGAGAGGCCCTACACAAGCCACTTAGCATACATAAACAAGATAGCAGAAAATCAAGATATTTTAAAAGACAATTCATATCAAAGAGTTCTATAAAACGAAGCGGAAATCTACATAATCTCAATAGTCATCTACTACATCAATAGTGACCGGGACGTAACCCTAACATCACGTACAATATCTGAAAGTAAAGACATAATGAAATAAAGGCTTGGTCCTCGGAACATGAGGACTCACCAATCTTCAATATCTACTAAGAAATTCCTAGCCATGGAGATGCGAATCTGGAACGTCGGACCCTACATTTGGGAGAATGTAGGCAAGAGTATGTGTTAGTACAAAAATGTACCAAGTATGATAGCAATGCGTAGAGATATAAAATCATGCTAAAAGGGACCTTTCATGCCATGCAAAGACCAAGTTAAAACCACAAGAAAAAGGTTAGAAAACATCATAATAATCATGGTCAAAAGCAAGTAAAACTCATCTTTTAAACACTTGTAAAGATACTTCTTGAAGTAACCTTAGTTCATCATTATGCTTGTTATTGGAAATTAGTCTTAACCGACATAGAGACCATGTGAGCTATAAGATGGAATCTGGTGTTCTTTCCACATCAAAAAGAGGTGCTCTCACTTTCCTAGGTAAGAACCATGAACTTCTAACTTATGTAGATCTACTAGCTAATGTCTATCTAGACAACCTATGTTGGTACATAGTTTATGGGACACAGATAACCGCCACTTATCCACTCAGTACTAAGCTTAATTCCCACGGAATACTCATTAATCATGTTCATCTTATCTTTAAGTGTCATTGGTAATCTCCTCTTACCCTACACTATGGGGACATGGGTAATCGTCTCTTGTCTTTCATTAGAGGACATGGGTAATCGCCTCTTGCCTGATCATTAGAATAGCTCCTTATCTTTGATTCGTTTTAGGTGAGAAGACCTTTCAACCTTAGAATCCTTTATATTCATGTATTGAGTAATTATATGAGAAACTCTTTCACATCAATCATCAACAACAACAACACTTTATGCTTTACTCTCAAAGCTACTCAATCACATTTCATCAATTTTATAAAAACATGCATATTTCCATAATTCACCCTCCATAGTTCAACATCCACTTTCAATCATCAAAATCTAGAAAACATGGGTTAAGAATGGGTTCATGGGGATTCATCTTAAAATCGTGGAATTATCTGAATTCATGCATAATACTTCATAAAACAATCAATTAGATCAATATAAAAAGGAACTCATGACATAGAAGAAAACCCTAGCTTCAATTGGGAATTTCTAACTTCAAAATTGGGGAATTTAGGAACTCTGTGGAGGAAAGAGCTCCATAGATAAAGACTATCATACCATAATACCACAATCTTGGATTCAATGGTGGAATTGGAGACTTGCCTTGAAAACCCTAGTCTTCTTCTCCAAGCTTCTAGGGAGAAATATTGGAGAGGATAAACTTGTTCTTCTTTTAGGAATTTGAGAGAATGAATTGAATTGGGTTGGTTTTGGGGTTAAAAACCTTTATATAGGGCTTTGGGTAAAAGGTAAAATGACATGATATTGAATAAAAATAATTAGGAAAAGACCCAAAAGCCCATGACTTAAAACTGACGGATTGTACCTCACGATGGCCTTCACGGCTCATCAAAGGTTCCACGGACCGTTATGGCCGTTGTGGTCCTTGATCGGTGGCAAGGAGAGGGACCCTTTCCTGGTGGGCCACTTGATGACCCCTACCACGGCTTGTCAACCTCACCATGGGCCGTCTAGGCCTCCGTGGGAGGGAGCTGACCCTGACAATTCTGGCAAGCTTTCACGAACCTCATAACGGGTCGTGGTCCCCTTCATTGCTCATCAAGGGCTCTGTGGAGGGTTCCATGGCCCAATTTTGGGCTGGTGACTTATCTGTTTTCTCCCCTCTTCTAGCCTTCCCAATTCCGAGGTGTTACCATCAACATTATACGTAATACTTCCCTAACTCATTACAGAGATCAGTTTTTTTTTTAAAAAAATTATTCATAAATCGCACTCATCGAATTCGTTTTATTCATCGTTAGTGATCTTCAATGCAGTTTTTTGTTTTCTCTCTTAATAGCATTATCTAAATAGTAATTAACAAATACTTTCTATCATTATACAAGAACTCCACTTTATTGTATATATTTTAACCACTTAATGGATTTAATTATTCTGACATAAATACACATATCTCAAGCATGTGCTAATACACGTGAAAAATAGTAAAAGTTAGGTAATTCTTAAAAGTTGGTTGTAAATGCGATAATATTTGTGAAAAAACAGTGGGACAATGCGTAATGCTTCCCCAACTCATTATAGAGGTCCTTTAAGGAAAAAAAATTGGGTGCCCCCAAGGCGCTAGATCCATGGGATAATACACACGAAACCAAAGGAAGTCGAGTAATTCCTTAAATTTTGCTCGTAAATGAGAAAATATGCCGAAAAAAATGGCAGGACTATACGTAATGTTTCCCCAACTCTTTACGGAGATTCTCATATAGTTTTTTCAGGAAAAAAAAATCAATTGTTCATAAATTGCATTCGAGAAATGTGTTTTATTCATTGTTAGTGATCTTCAATGCAACTCTTTGTTTTCTCTCTTAATAGCATTAACTAAACTAGTAAGTAACAGACATTTTCTATCATTACACAAGAACTCCACTTTATTGCATATATTTTCGCCATTTTATTAATTTAATTATTCTCACATAAATACACATATCTCAAACATGAGTTAATACAAACGAAAAACTGTGAAAGTCGGGTAATTTCTAAAAGTTGGCTCGTAAATGTAAAATCTTCGCGAAAAAAATGGTGAACTATATGTAATGCTTTCTCGACTCATTACAGAGGTCCTCATATATTTTTTTTAGAAAAGAAATTATGAGTGCTCTAAAGGCGCCAGATCAATGGGATAATACACACGAAATCGGCGAAAGTCAGGTAATTTCTAAATTTTTGCTCATAAATGAGAAAATATGCGTGAAAAAAATGGCGGGACTATACGTATAGCTTCCCCAACTCATTACGAAGGTCCTCATATAATTTTTTCAGTAAAAGTTTCCAGGTGCCCCAAAGGTGCCATATCCATGGCAAATATACACAAAATCGGCGAAAGTCGGGTAATTTCTAAAATATTGCTCGCAAATGAGAAAATATGCGTGAAAAAAAATGTCGAGACTATACGTAATACTTCTCCAACTCATTACGGGGGTCCTCATATAGTTTTTTCTGAAAACATTTCAAATTGTTCATAAATCGCATTCGTGGAATGCGATTTATTCATTGTTAGTGATCTTCAATGCAGCTCTTTGTTTTCTCTCTTAATAGCATTAACTAAACTAGTAAGTAACATACATTTTCTATCATTACACAAGAACTCCGCTTCATTGCATATATTTCCACCACTTTATTAATTTAATTATTTCACATAAATACACATATCTCAAGCATGGGCTAATACACACAAAAAACTATGAAAGTTCGGTAATTCCTAAAAGTTGGCTCGTAAATGCGAAAATTTTCGCGAAAAAAATGGTGGGACTATACGTAATGTTTCCCCAACTCATTACGGAGGTCCTCATATACTTTTTTCAGAAAAAAAATTCAGGGTGCCCCAAAGACGTCAGATACATGGGTTAATACACACGAAATCGGTGAAAGTCGTGTAGTTCCTAAAATTTTGCTCGTAAATGAGAAAACATGCATGAAAAAAAAACAGTGGGATTATATGTATAGCTTCCCCAACTCATTACGAAGGTCCTCATATAGTTTTTTCAGGAAAAAAAAATTGGGTGCCCCAAAGATAGGGCTAAGCATATTATGGTTCAAACCGAAAAAAACCGACTGAATTGAATTTTTTTAAAATTTGGTTTCTTTTTGTTTGGTAGGTTTAGGTTATTAATTCTAGAATTTTGGTTATTCGGTTCGGTTTTTTATTTTTAATTCGGTTAAACTGAAAACCCGAAATTAAATTGCAATATACTTACAATGTACATTTACACTACACATGCCCAATTGAAAGGTTCAAATGTGGCCCAAATTAAAATTATGCCCAACCCAATTTCCAAATTGTCCAATGATAAGTCATAATTTAAGGAGTTTCTCGACTCGTGTGTGAACTATTGTGTCCCAAATCTGAAAATTGAAAACCCTAGCATGAAGCAACTCGTCGTCATTGTACTTGAGTAGATGTGATTGAAAATATGTTATATCATCTGGCATTCGTCGATTTATTATTAATTTGTCTTGTCAAGTTGGGATTGAAAATTTGTGTATCATTGTTTTAATGTTTATTAAATTTGGTAAAATCGAAACCGAACCGAAAATGTGAAAACCAAACTCAACCGAATTTATTTCAATTTGGTTTGGTTTAATATTTTCACCAAACCGAAAAACCGAACCAAACGGACCGAAGGGCCAGCCTGACAGATCAAATTGTTCACTTGAAGACAGCACAATGACATTGTTTTTCTATAAATCTTTTGTATTCCTAATAAATTGCACGAGTACAAGCTCTCCAGAACCACCACATGATTACCAACAAATAATACTACTACAACTAAACCTCAAGCACGTTGAGATCGGCTATATGAATCATCACTATTCACATAGTGGACTATACTAATAATAAGAAAAAGGTATATGATGTCTGTATCAAGACAGGTTATAATGCAGCATGCATTGACAGCATCAACATGAAATCAACGAGACGATATCCTTGCAAAGTTCAAGACAAAAACGACGATGTATTTGTGTTAATGGTTAAACAAGTCGAATAAGACCTGCACAAAAAAATGTATACAAATGCTGAAATCAGACTATGGAACAGACGATGACTGGTTCAAGCCCGAACACATCATCTAACCGATGTTCTCAGAAATATTGAATCAGTAAGGGAAGACAAAGAATAGGAAACGTACATGTATATCCGTGAAGCTAATATATCTGATATTGCTGATCCGAGAACAGGAAGGTGAAAAGCAGTTCATTCCACATATCAGGCACACCAGGTAAGCAGTAATGGCTGCAATCAGGTACTAATGGATTATCACTCCAAGTACCAACATGTGCATCGCTCCGGTATGCCCCCATCGGAGTGACATGCAGTAATGTCACGGGGTTGGATACATTTCTCAGAGTGTCAATAATCATGTCTGAAAACAGATTCTCATCCTTTCCGTTGGTTTCCGACCAAGGCAGTCGTGTCACATTGCATGTATCACGGGATTCGTCACTGATTCGAGCATAAGTAGACACTCGTCAAATTTAGAAAAGATATATATGTTGAGAAAAAATAGCTTTTACCGTGGAATAGATTTTAATATTAAGATCACAGTTCATGAGATCTTCACAGAACAAAAAAAACAAACTATATCCAACTGTCTAATGAATCGATCGTTCAATCGAAAGCCCAGACATAAATTTTACATTTTCAATGGAAGTAATAGCAAAATCAATGGAGACGAGCAGGTTATATCAGAAAATTAAGCACACCTCCAATGAGTAGCTTCGAAAGTCCGAAAGAATACACGTGTCCTATCAGTGTTGACCTTCTTTTCAACCCAAGATTTCCAAGTAGCTAAGGCTTGCTTGAAGGCGCCATTTATCGTCATTCCGAGTTTCATCTTTCCATCAATCTGGAAGTACCAGCCCCTGTCTGAAGAAGCATGTCAGAAGAGTTCTCTGGACAAATTGGTAAAGTAACTTTGCCATAAAGCTTTTACCAGCATACAAAACATAAAAAGCTCAAATAATTTTACTGCAAAAGTAGTGGTCTTAGGATATTAGATGAGTAAGAGGAAAAGTAGTTCAATTTCTTGCATATCACGCTGTCCAACAGAAACTGATATATCACACACACACAAACAATCATTCATGAGCAGAGTATACCAGAACTGTGAAAATTTGAGAACTGTAAAGATATGACAACTAGGACTAACTCAGCCTCAAAAGCTAGCTCATGAGGGGAGGAATACCCAAGTCCATATAAGCAAACCACCAATCCATTTCCCAACCAAGGTGGGACTCTAACCCACTCTAATACCCCCTTCACGCCCAAGCGCAACTGAAGCGTTGACCGGGAGTCCAAGAAGGGTAAAGATATGACACCCATGCCTAACTCAACCCCTAAAGTGAGCTTATGAGGAGAGGATTGCCCAAGTCCCATATAAACAAACCATTAGTCTATTCCCCAACCAATGCGGGACTCTAACATAAAGTCTCTACTGTGATCTAGACCAAACAGATTCTCTAATTTTGTGAAGTAGAGATTTTACATGGAAAGGGGAAAATCATATCTTATCATATAAAGACAGTGACTTGGGTGATGTAAGACTCTCTTGTCTCATATGATGAGGATTCGGCGAGGACAGTGCCAATCTCGCCAACTGTTTTTTTGCAGATCTCAGATTCTTCTTAAGAAAACTCTCAACATTTCATAGTGTCCATTTAAATACTACAGATCACAACTGCGACGAATCTACAAGTCTCCTAAACTTATAGCTTATATCAATTATAATGAAATAGATTGAGGGCTTGTGCTATAATTATTTGATGATCAGTAACAACTTCATTTATTTTACCTTTTCAAGAGCATTTTACATAATCAGAAATATACAAATGATAAGTTTCCAAGCTAAAGTTCTATCATAATAGAGTTGCAATATATCGTACGAAGAAAACTACCATGGTAAGAAAGGGCATAACATCAAAAGCAAATAGTTTCAAACTAAATAAGAATTGACATCTTCAAGAACAAGGAATTCACCATGAATCACTTACAGTTCAAAAAGCTTCGTGGGAGTCCACCAATGACCGGTATTAAAGATTAGTATATCAGATTGAATCCATTCTTTGCTTATATCATCCATCTTATCAAGCATTAGTGCTTTCTTGATCCTCTTTGGTGAACGTTTTGGTGGCGCACCAGGCTGTACAAGGAAAATTGACCTATAAAACTCAACTGTAAAATTAAACGAACTAAATCGAACTTGTAAATGCCTAATCTGTCTAGTGATCTTTCTTCCTTTGACTTCATATACACTCTTTTTGTCCTCAACACCAGTCATCAATATGCATATCATAGACTCCCATTGAGTTCTACTTAATGAATCACCAACAAAGACAACCCTTTTCCCCCTTAACTTTTCCAAGATTTCATGAACATCAAACCTTGGAATTTCACAATTCCTAGGTTTCCACCTCCACTTAAGATACTCTTTATCCTCCCTCCCATTAGCTAAACAACTAAATCCTTGTTCAGCAAAAGGACATTCTGATGCATTGTACAAAGGATAACTTTCATCAGGCACCCAATTTCCATCAAAAAAATTACATTTACCACTCAAGTTACTTGTTCTATTTTCATTCTCATGAACAATTGGTTCTGGAAAAGAATATGCATTGTAGAAATAACCAGACCCTATTGCCACAAGAAACAACAACAATAAGGGTCCAATCACAAGAACCCCATTAAAAGAATGAAAAACCCAAGTGTGACAATGTTTCATCTTGCCAAAGTTCAAATCTGACCTCAAATGGCCACAAGAACTGAACTTTAACCTTTTCACCATCAGTATGAACACAAAGAACCCTATTAAAACACCCAAATACAGAAAAAGAATGAAAAAAACAATCTTTATCTCTAAATCAAGAAGAAAAATCAAGATTTTGAAGAAACCCCATGAAGCTAAACAGCTTATTATAGCTGGAAAATTAGTTAAACAAGAAGAATAAATGGATCTTGAAGGTTTTCTTCAGTTGCAGCTGGCTGATTAGGACAAACAGAAGACAATATGGGTAAGAACAGACGATATGTTTGTCATTTCACAACTCTCAAAGTGCTTTGGCCTGTCCGAATATGATATACTCCCTCCGTCCCTTTTTACTTGTCCATATTTCCTTTTTTAGATGTCCCTATTTACTTGTCCATTTTGACAAATCAAGAAAAGACAACAAATTTTTTCCTATTATATCCTTATTTCCCTCCAATTTATTTCACTTGAATTCAAAGAAGTGGTTGTAATTTTGAAATGAAAAATTGTCATAAGGGTAAAATTGTAACTTCACTGTGCTAATCATTGTTGCCTTAATCTGTGTGCCATTTCTAAAGTGGACAACTAAAAAGGGACGGAGGGAGTATAAACTAAAATTTGGTGGTGAGTAAATATAGCATAATACTAAACTATATCTTTTTATGTTGGAAATCAGGTGCTGACTGAGACAAATTATGCTGCTGGTACGGCTGCAACTCATTGCCTAACATATTTTAATGTAGAAAATTTTTTGTTGTTTTTTTTTTTTGTCTTTCCTTATTGTTTTAGTTTCGAGTCTACGATAGAGTCCGACTAAATTAGAACTGTACAATATAGGGTTCATTCTATGATAGCACTTCTAACATAATTTTCTTCATATCGAAGCTCGAATTCAAGATCTCTGATTAGGGTGTTTACTTCTATGACATCTTTTTTTAATGTTACAAATAGTTCCATTCCTTTTTAAAATTAGAGAACAAGCATTATTAAGTAAAATATTAGATTTACATAAAAGTAATTACCTAAATCGATACTTCCTCCGTTTCAAAATAAGTGGTATATTAATTTTTTTTATTTTTTAAAAATAAATGTTGTTTTACGATTTAAAAAAGGAATTGATGTTATTCTTCTGAAATTACCCTTGTTTACATAATCAAGGATTATTAATTAATTTTCTTTGATTAGGGGTAAGTTAGTAAAAGGCATCCTTTATTTTTATAGGAATGAGCAAATTTTAAAAAGGTAAATAATACCAAGTGGCGATCCAGTTTTTTGTTTGCACGTTAATTTCAAATTTAAATACATCTTTAATTAATTTTAGAAACTGTAAATTTTAAATTTGAAGCATAAAAGTTAATATAATTTTTTTTTGGTTAATTTTAGATACAGATTTTTTTTTTAAATAAAATTAATTTTTGAATTTTAAAATTGTTAAATTTTTGTGGTACTGACATGTGACACTTTTTTCTTCTCCTATTATATATATAGATAGATGAGCAATTTCTCAAAGGATATATCAAACTGAAAACACCACTTATTTTAAAATGGAAAATTTTAAATACATACTTACACATAATTTCAATTCTCACACACATTTTTTTACTTCACTTCAAAAAAAAATTAACTTAAATGCTTTAATTCTTCAAACGTGCATACAATTTTCAGTTACAAAGTTAAATTTTGAACTTAAACTTATTTTATCCACCTTAATTTATAACCTCGAAAATCAAAAAGGACACGTGGCGTGCTCCATATTGCCGGCAATTTCCCCTGAAAGTCTTCAATTCCAATTTGACTACTTCCACTTCAGGAGAGAGGATAAAGAATGAGTAAAAAATGTTTAAGACAAAAACTTAAAATTCTTTATTTTTATTTTTATTTTTTTATTATTCTCAAATTATTTTCCTATAAAATATAATGTGGTTAAGAGCTTCGTTAAAAGGAAGGATAAATAAAGAAAAATGTCTAAAATATTTTTTTGAATTTTGAAAATTTCATTTATTTTGAACTATAAAAAACACTCAATAATTCACTTAATATGAACTAGAAGAAGTATATTAAAAGAAATACTGATGAAAGAGATTCAACCATACCTTTCAATACAGTTATGAATCTCATGAAGAGTTTGATTTTCACTCAGGATAAACATTGGTGGTAGGCTTAACATATACAAGTTGAATAAAAAAATAATATTTTCTTTATTTCAAAATAAGTGATGATTTAAACTATTTTTAGAGATTATTAAAGGTAAGATGAAAGTAAGAAACTCTTTTTTTTGGTTGCCGTATTTGGTAGAGAGGAATGATATGGATGTTTGTGAAAACAATTGAAGGAAAAAAAGAAAAAAAACATTTTTTTAGTTGAAAACATCAAAGAAAGAAACTCTACAAAAGCATAAACGATATGAGTTTGGTGTTCCTTCATCGACTACTTTTTGTTATTTATCGCAAAAAATACGAAACCATTTTTTTAAGTATAAATTATAGGAACCACATATTATAAGTACTAAATAACATCATATCCCTTCTAGTTTTCTATTTACCAAAAATTCCTTTAAAATGATGTTTGTGGGATACATAGCGTTGTGCATGGGATACATTAGGTTTGATACATTCCACATAGCGGGATACATAGCGTTGTGCATGAGATACATTAGGTTTGATACATTTCACATAGCGAGATACATAGCGTTGTGCACGAGATACATGCGGGATACATAGCGTTGTGCACGGGATACATAGCGTTTGATACATTCCACATAGCGGGATACATAGCGTTGTGCACGGGATACATAGGTAAAATAAGGGATTTTTGAAATTTTTGAAATAAGTAGGGATAAATGGATATTAAGGTAAGTAAAGGAGTGTAGTTAAGTAATTTGTCCATTTTTTAATTATTATATATATAAAAAAATTAATAGAAACTTTTGTTATTAAGTGAAAATATTACTTGTCAACTAGTATTTGAATCGCTTGTTAAAAATTTAGCTATTATTTGAAATTAATAGAAAAGTAATCACTTTTTAAAGCGAAAATAATATTTGGACAAGAAAAAATATATAAAGAGTTGCTTATGATAGTATACAAAGGGTAAAAATGGTAGAAAAATTGTGATTCTTTCGTTTCTTTTCCGTTTGAATTTTTATTTTATTTTTGGATGGTTTTGGATTCTCTATTGTGATAATGGAAGGTCATGTCCTTACTAACTTCAATAATATCATTGACATGTTTTGGCCACTTTTAATAAAGAATTGGTCTTTAAATCATTTAAGAAATTCACCCTTGATCTGAGATATCGCGTTCAAATTTTTAATATTGAAAAATATCATACTAAAAGCGTTGTACTCAGGAATGAACTTTTTGACTACTCAAGTGTTACGGAAGTGTTAGATTGTTTGTATTTTTAGAAAGGTAAAATTAAGACTTGAGCCTAAGTCATATCCTAGAGATGTAAAATTAAATTGTCACTACACTCTAATTATTTTGATAAGTCACTTTTATAGCTTGTTTTCATAAAGAGTATTTTCTAATATTTAGTTTATTTAGTTTTTGAACAAATGAATAGTGAATAAGTAAGCAATTTGATCATAGATTTTAAATATTTGTAAAATTGAAATTAAAGATAAAATTGTGTTTAATTATACTTTTTGTAAAGAATATTTAAAATAATGACCATGTTTGAATGTATTTAAATACAATTTTAAGAAAGGTGAAAAATGAGTTGGAAAACTATGAAATACAACTTCTAAGTTAAAATATAAATTTTTCATAACTAAATTTTAATTTTTTAAATAAAATAAAAAATTAATCAATTTTTCTATATATAGTCAAACATGTCTAAATCACTCTTTCTCTTTTCCTTTGACTTTACGCGGAGGATTTTAACGTGTCTTTTGTCTTTGAATAATGTTGATATAATATTGGTTTCTTCTTCTTCTCAGCTGAGAATCTCAGCTGACTTTTTTTCCAATTTTATTTTTTTTAAAACCAATTGTTGGTGTTTTTCTTCTTGGATATATTTGGTACGACTAAAATTAATTTTCATGAAAAAAATACCATTTTCTTGCTGTTTGATTACTAAAAAATATTTTCATGTAAAAGGAGAAAATTATTTCTTACTAATTTGCCGGAATCATTTTTCCTTCTTTGAGTAATTATAACTATCTTTGACTTCTAGTTTCATAGTATTTTCTCTAACGTTTGCATAGACATTATTATTATTACTTTGGAGTATCACTCAAAATGTTCATCAAAACACTCTCTAATTTATAAATATTAATATTAATCTCTAATATGTATTCAACTTGAAAATATAGGTTTTACTCATTGACCAAATACCAAAAAATATTTTTTATACCAAATACACCATTAAGTTTTCTAAAATAGGGCAATTTTGAGGGAGAATTGGACTTGTAGGTTATTTTTTAAAAAAAATATAAGAGATCTTTATTTTTACACTTAAAAAATATACTACCTCCGTCCACTATTAATTGTCACACTTTCCATTTTTAGAGTCAAACTTTAAAAACTTTGACTAACATTTTAGAATATATTTTTTCATTATATTGATATGCAAAAAATTGCAATGTATAGTACTCTTCGTATAGTTTTTAAATATCTAATTTTTTTGGTTAAAATATCGAATTAATGTAATCTAATTTAACTTTGAAAATTAGTCAGATTGACTTTCGTAAAGCGCAACATGACAAATAAAAATGGACGGAGGGAGTAAAAAAGTAATTTTATTCTATTCAATTTGCACGTGGTCAAAAAATTGTAGTTCCTCCCTTTTTTTAAAAAATCTGTGTTGGCACTCTTTATCTTTGGGTTTTCTCTTGTTTTCTTCATCTATCTTTGGTTTGTTTCTCTTGTTTCTTCTTGAATTTGTTTCTTTGTGTTTGACGATCTCTACCATGTCCTTTTTGCTTTGTTTGTCACAATCATGAAAGATTTGACAAAATCAACCAAATGTCATTATAATATAATAATAATAATAATAATAATAATAATAATAATTCTACTATATTATAAAAGAGAGTTTAGGCCCAAATATAATATATAATATTCAAGATTGGGACTTTTCCCAATCTTGAATATTATATATTATACTTGTGGGACTTTCTATTCTATTCTATTCTATTTTCTATTTCTATTTTTTCTATTTTCTACTATATTATAACTT
>JAJOOI010013383.1:0-29300 GCA_029582585.1 Solanum bukasovii | reverse complement strand
TTGTCACTTTTATAATTTTTAGATAATATATTTGTTTTACATAATTATGTATATAATTAGTATATTTTATGATCATTCGAAAATCGTCTCAAAAATATGTAGTTTTACTTAAATATTTGGTTAACTAGTTTAGTTATATAATACTTTATATTTTTGAAATAGTTAGTTTATAATTAAGTTAATTATTTTATTTCGTTAGAAGTAAGAAACTCGTTAATTAATTAATGTCAACTTTTTATTTGAACTTTGGCCGAATCTGCTAATCAAATTCAATTTGGTTACATTCTAAATTCAATTGGCTAATTTTGCAAATCATTTGGCCAATTCTTAATCCAATCCATTCCTTGCCAAAACGTTAAACCCGTTGCAAGATCACTTCGGGCCCTTTTTCCTTTTCCCAACTGGCCCACTCCTTCTATACACCCATTATACCAATAATCAGCAACAACAACCGTCCAGCCCACTTTTACATTCCCAAAACAATATCACTTAACCCAATTCCATATTCCCCGACCCGGTCCAATTTCGACCAGCAAAAGGAACCCATTAATTCCTTGCTCCTATTTCACGACTAACAACAGCCAAACGATTCCAAGCGACGCCTGTACGCGCTTCACGCGAGGACGAAAAGCAGCACCAACGTTCACAAAGAGACGAAGCAATACATGGTGAGTTCACGCTCGTACGATCACGTCTTCTTCCCCTTTTTCTGCCTCGTACAGCAGAGCAGAGCCGCCTGAAATCTTTTGTCCTTGCAGTCGCAAAAATCGCCCTTTGACTCACGTGGATGGACGCCACGTCGAGCGCAAAGGCGGTGGGTTTGATCGAAACCGTCTGCGCTTTCTCCCTCGTCCTAATTTTCGGGGATTTTGGACGAAATCTTGTACCAAACCCAGCTGCTCTCTGTTCCTTGAAAAAAGGATTTTTGAATTTTGAAATCGAGAAAGAATTACATTTTTAACCCTTGTTCCTATCCGTTTTCGTCCCTTTTCTCCCCCAAATTTCGACCTAATCCCCTCTATATAAAGGTTCTCTTTCTCCACCGAAAAGGGTCCCTTTTTTTAGCAAAAAAAAATAAAATAAAAATAAAAGATATACAGAGAAGAGTTTGAAGATAAGGTACTTAAAATACACTAAATACATTTCGAAAGCAAAAGGGAAGAATAGTTTCGGTGTTTTAGTGTTCTGCCTAGATTTCCTAGTCTTTGCTAGTGTTCGGGTTTTCGGGGTGAAGGTCGTCATTCAGGCTCGCAGCTGTCCAGCGTTCGCTGCTCCAAGAACGGTAGCGACATTTCCTTTTATACTTATTTTCTTATATGGTTTTTCATGTGTTCGTTCTTGTTGTTGTCTTTGTTGCTAGTGTCTGGTTCCTTTTTTTTTTTAGTGAGATTCTCTACTGATCTCTGAGGATCAGGCATGATTCTGTTTCTCTGGCGTCAAGTTATTAGTTTAAGATTTTGCGTTGGCAATGGCTTGGAATCATATCTCTGTTTTATGTTGATTTTTTTTTTTTGTTTCACATCAAAGTGCTAATTCAAGTATGTGAAGATGCATCTGCTTTATTCGAAAAAATGATTACCTAATACGTGACAAGAATTTCGTTTTACGCAGGAAGTGATAATCGATGTCCTAATTTAAATTTGGAAGTGTTTTGTCCATCTAGTTTGGTCTGTGATATTTATCTCATAAGATTGTGTCATTGCTTCCCTTCATTTTGATTAGGAAAAATTATATTCACTGAACTAATATGTTTGATGTTATTAGTTTAAGTTTTTTTTGAATTACTTTATTGGATAATAATTATGTACCTAAAAGAAATGTATAGTGGATAGTTTAAAATTAATTTTGTTTGGTCTTGATAAAGGGGATAAATGATATTGCTTACCAAAGTAAATTTAATTAACTGATAATTGTGGATAACGACAAGATTTAAAAGTGATTAATTAATGAGGCATGGACATGCCGCAAAAAGTTTCGATCCATTTATGTTAAGAGACGAGTTCCTTGCTATAGTTTTTTTTTTTTGTTGAAATCAATATGAAAATCTTTTAAATCAAACATTTCAAAAAAAAAAAAAATGTATTATCACAACATCATTTACAATCTAGCTAATTGGAGAACACATCTTTGCAAGACACAACATATGAGATATAGATAATAGACCTAATATAAATTTTGAACATATTTATTTACAATTTATTTATTTTTATTATTAGTTTTTTTTTATATATCACGAGCTTTCAAATGTCTCCTCCAAATATTATTATCAAACTCGTGACAAACAATCTTCTAGTAAGCATAACCTTTTTTCTTTTTTCTTTTTTTTTTTGTATTGTAGAAACCATGAAATTAGTTTGTTTTCTAATTAACTGTTGAGTATTAAAGATTGAAATCACTAGATGTTTTCGTAGTAATTTACTAATCGGTTTTCCTTTTAAAATTACCGTAGATGTAAGAAGTGTTGATTCTTAATTAGTTTTCTTTTTAAAATTATTGTTTAAGTTTGGGTTGACAATGATTTGATTGGCATGCGTTATTAATTTTATTTTATTTATTATTACTATTATTTTTTTTTTCTCTCATATGCTAATTTTGTAATTTGTTTGTCGCTTTGCATGTGAAATTTGTCTGAATTCATTACGAATCTCACCTCCCCTTTGCATTTCGGGAGAGCTACAAAGGCTCAAGTTCCTTCTTTTTGAGTTAACCGGCCATTGAAAATCGACGTACAGGTCCCGGAGTTGAAAAAATGTGAAAGCAGAGGAGAATTGAAAAGATTGGGCCAAAAGGCCCACTCTTTATTCAAAAAATGTATTTTGTTATCTATTGGGCCTAAGCTCATTTTGTCGGTATTCTTATTTTGTTAGAAGCCTAGGACAGGTGAAAAATTGGGCCTAAGGCCCAAAGAAAAAATATTTCTTTTACGTTAGTATAGGACAGGTGATGGTGACTCTAATGGGCCGAAGGCCCAAAATGAAAATGGGCCCAAGTACTGGTCCGGGCGGACAGAAAAACCATACTTGGGCCCAAGTCTCTCCCTATTCATTTTTATTATGTTTATTTACTTGCTAATATTTGTCGTTAATCTTAAGGTCGAAAATATTCAAATCCCCAAAAGATACCCATTTTGAATTAATTACTTAACTGAATTACTCATCTTTCACTTAACTTAAAAAATAAATAAATAATAAATAAATAAGTTTATGGAATACTTCACTTAGATAATATTTCATTATTTTTTCTATTAAAATAGGTCTCAACTATAAAATAGTTCAATCGTTCTATTCAAAATAAGTTAAAATTATTTTAGCCAAATAAATTAATTGTCGGATAACCGCATTAGCGGATATTCTAGGTGCTTCAAAAACCTTCCTAGAATATTAATAGGAACCTCGAACCCCTCTTTAAATATTTTCAATCGATTTCCTGTTTTTATCGTTTGAAAAAATCAGTTTTCTTAATTTTACTTTAAAAATTAAGTGGCGACTCTAAAACCAGTCCAAAGTATTTTTTTCAAATAAAACATACCTTAATTTATCACAAATTGCACTTAATTAAACAAGAAACCAAAGTAGATTTAGAAAGAGACTATTTCTTTAATTTAATTAATCCCATGAAAAATGGAACCATTCCACAAATGCAAAATGCACTGCTGTATAGATATAGAGAGTCAAAGAAAATGAGCTGTTTTTTTAAATTTATAAAATTAATTTTAAAAAATTAAGTATTAGTTCTTCTCTCCCAATTTATGTGATATCGTTTAACAGTTTAAGAATGACACATGTTATATTTAATAGTAATTTTAACTTTGAACATTTATCTGTAATGAGATGATTTATAACCACACAAATATCTGTGATATGTTTTAGACGTAAATTTCAAAGTCAATCTTTTAACTTTGCTTAGCTTGTGTCAAATCAAATATCATCACATAAATTGAGGCGGAGAATATATTATAAGAAACAAGTTTGATGATTGAAAAATTGGAATTATTTTATTCTATTATGTGATTGATTTCACTATCAAAAAACAAGTTGTCAAAGTCAATGACGTATATACTAAGTTTTTTTTTGTACCTAATTAACGATTCTATTGTATGATTAATTAAAATTAATATTTGTGTCAATGAGAACACTTTAGTTTCAAACAATCGTACTTCTTATTTTCATATTGCAAATGACACCACATATGACTACAAGTTGCATGGCAGTTAATTGATATCATTATTTAATGTGCAATAATGAAACTTAATTATTTAAATAAAAAATTGATGGGGTACTCTCACAATTGAATAATTTGTGACAATAAATATACAACAAATCATGAACTCTTGAATTATTATTATTATTAAATTATTAATAATTTAATAATAATAATAATAATAATAAAATAATAATATTATCCCTATTTCCTAAAAAAAAATTAAACGCTACTATAATATATGAAACATAAGATTTTAGGTGTTTGCAAACTTCTAAATATAATAAAAATGAAATTGGCATGATATGCACTACAACTTTGGTGCATGGAACGTGCATTTCTTAGACTTATTATATTAAGAATAGAGATGGGGCCAAACTATTAATTTATGATTTTTCCATCCGTTCTAATAATCCTCCGATAAAATCTAAATTTACGTATTGTGTAATTCATTTTTTAAAATTGGTGTTTTTAATAAGATATTTTATTTCTCGAAACTCAAACTCAAGTGATATAATTAAAGAGTAAATTAAAGGAATACTAACAATTCATATTGATAGAATCAAAAAAATTATTAACCAGCTATATAAGCAAACTTCTAATTAATTTACTATTGGATGAAGTTAGAAGAATTTGGTTTGTAGCAGAAAAAGACGTTGCTACACATGAAACAAAGCTTACAAAGTTGAAATAAGAAAATGATAGATTAGACTTTAGAGGACGTTAACATCTCTTTTTCTTTGGGGGGAGGGGGGTTTCATTGGTTGTGCATAGACTGAAATTCGATTAATTTAGATTTGTATTAAATAGAGTTTATTTGAGGAAAAAAAAACATCTTCTATTAAAAATTTCTTCATGTTTAGAATTTGAAATTGAGACTTTGATTAAAGGAGGAATAATCTCTGCACCATATTCTTCGACGATGTGATAAGGATGGTTGACATCTCAAACCTTCCATTCAAGCATGAAATGAAGCAAAAAGTGCTAGCATTTAAATTATTTACATTATAGGTATATTAATATATTTCAACTATCATCAATATAATTTAATCAAACCTTCCATATAATTTTATTTTTCTCTCCATTAATATTCCTTTTATTCATTTCTCACATCCAATTTCATTTTTTTTTCCAACCAAAACAATGCCACCAACCTTTCATTCATTTATCTCACGTAAAACCAACTCTTTTACAATATCATTTCATTTTAATAAGTTGTAGCAAATAAGTACTTCCTCTGTCTCAATTTACGTGGCATTTTTCATTTTTCGAGAGTCAAATAGTTTAAGTTTGACCGAAAATTTGAGCGTGGAATCTTCAAATTTTTTGAAATGAATAATTTATATACTTGTAAGCTACGTAAAAAATACTATAAGTCACAATAATTGACAATTCAAAATAATTAAAAGATAAATGAAAAATTAACGATCAAAGATAGACTTCTTTGAATCTCAAAATCCGAAAAGTGCCACATAAATTGTGACGAAGGGAGTGTATCTTATTTTTAAAATTCTATCTTCATTTTTTTAAAAACCAAAACGCCACTAATCTTCCCTTTTTTTTTTTTCTTTTCAAATCTCTCACGTAAGCCATTGACTTCCAATTATTTTTTTTAATTGGACCAATTTCTTTTTCATCTTATACCAAATTAAATAGCTAACCAAATAAAAACCACTCCCATATAATTCTCATAAAATCAACTCTTTAATTTTCACAATATCATCATGAATAACACCACCACCATCTCCGATCCAAATTCCGGCACCGGGTGGTTCCTCGGATCGGAACAAATCCGAGGATTCGACTATGCCATTGGTGTATCCGCTAGCATTGTTCTATTGTTTGCATCCATAACAATGACTTCATATTTATGTACTCGAAATCAAACACCACAAAGAACGATAAATCGCGATGAAAATAATTGTGTGCATGTGGAAATGAGGATTGATGAAGCAACACTTTTGAGTTACCCTAAGTTGTTATATTCAGAAGCTAAGGTCAATTATTATAAGGACTCATCAACAACTAGTAGTTGTTGTTCAATATGTTTAGGTGATTACAATGATAATGATATGCTAAGGTTGTTACAAGATTGTGGACATTTGTTTCATTTGAAATGTGTGGATCCTTGGCTTATGTTGAATCCAACTTGTCCAATTTGTAGAACATCACCATTGCCAACACCACAATCTACTCCTTTGGCTGAGGTTGTTCCTTTGGCTTCTAGACCTTCGGGATTGATGTTACAGTAAAAGTTCTGACTCTGCAACTGACTTCATCTTATTGGCTTAAAACTTTAGATTGCATGCTTGGCATCAAATTCTTGGTGTTGTTGATGACAAAGGCTAAGGTTACTTGTTTTTGTAAGTGAGTTATAATCAATTACAATAAAAACATGATTTTTAAAAGATAGGGAGAGGCAGGTTACATGAATTTACTATATGGTCATTGACTTATAGTATTATTGCATGAAAGTCATCAAACTATTTTTTCTAATAAAAAAATTATTCACTATTTTTGTGAAAAGTTTATTTTAGCCATTTTTGGGTGAAAATGGGCTAGAAAGCTCCTATTCTAATTAGAAATTATTATTTTACGACATGAGTTTGTTAGAATTGTTATTATTTTAAAAAATAAATGACTATGATTTATTTTTCGTGATATTTGAAACGTATTTGAGCTTATTCACAAATTTAATTGTTGCATAATGTGTTGAATTTTTTTTTTTTTGTTGAGCATCAAGATTAGATGCATGAACTTCAGTTGTATATGTGGTTGAAGTGGATACAAATTAAAAATAGTTGAACTTATCTCATACATGACTGAAGTGCATGCAAAATGCCTAATTAATTATAGCTATATGTGACTATAGTTTCACCATGTACATAACCTACCAACTTAAAATATGATTTTTTACGACTTTAATCATGTATGTCTAAAATTATTCTAAAATGAATAGACTTATAAAATTTATACATTTATGGTGTGAACGATGACACTATATTAGGTCCAAATCATGTTTGGTCTTTAGTCGATTTTGGGTCACGTTGACCTTGTAGGTTAATTTGAAGGGAAAAAAAACTTAGGATATACATAAAAGTAGTTGTAATTGAAGATATTTTGTATTATTTTTCTCTATCATAGTAGATAACCTTTAATTATTTTTTATTAATTCGAAAACACAAGTTTGGCTAACCTCCTTAATCTTTAAATTCATTTTTTTCCTATTCATTTGTGTGTGATGATATGCTATTTATAATCCAGAATCTTCTGCAACATAAACAAACAAAGATAATTAAATTCATGTCATGTAACGTAACATAAAATACATAAAAAAAATCATCATATAATATATGACCACCTAAATATTTGGTGCATGGAACGTGCAATTAGTAGAGTGCTCATTAAGAAGAGAGAGAAAGAGTCAAATAAATTATTAACTAATTAAACTTATAATTAATTTACTATTGATTAACGTTGAAAAAATGTAGCAGAAAAAGATGTTGATCACATGAAACATAGCTTACAAGATAATGATAGATTAGACTTTAGAGAACGTTGACATCTCAAAATTTTCCATCCAAGCAAGAATTGTACTCCTCGAGTCTTAAATTATCTATCGTAATTTTCTTTTATATATTCCTTAAAAGAAAATACCTTTTCTATTATATATTAATTGTTCTAAAATACTTGTTACTTTACAAAATAAAACAAGAATCATTTTATCTTAACAATTTATAATTCCTTTTTTAAAGTGTAAACAGGTTTGTAACGTTTCAAAAGAAAAATTAAGGAGTAAATTAGTAAAAATGTCTTTGTTTATGATTTATTAAGAAGCGTGTAAAGAATAAAGTGAACAACTAATACAAAACGGAGAAATATTAGTTAGGAGGCTAAGAAAAGTAATTTTATTAAACATTGATATTTGAACAAACATAACATCACTCATAATTGAAGTGTCTTCAAGAACAATACAACTACTACGATTAAAATAGAAAAGAAAATGTTTTAGCCTTTACCAGTAACTTGAAATAACTACTTTTAAAAATTACGACACATAATTTGAAATAAACAAAGCACAAAAATAAAAGCACTATAGTCTAATATATATCCATACATATATATATTCACTAGAAAACACTCAACTTTTTCTCTTTTTATTAAATATTACGTATTCTTTTTTGTTCATTTCTTTTTCAAGTCCAAATTCATTTCATTCAATCAAAATCGTTGACTTTTCATATAATTATCTTAATTTGGACCATTTGCTTAATTTTGGTCTTATAATACCAAATGCCCAACCAAACCAAAAAACCACTCCCATAGCCATAATTCTCTTAAAAAAACATCATGAATAACACCACCACCACCCTCTCCGATCCGAGTTCCAACACCGATGGGTTCCTCGGATCGGGTCATATCGGAGGATTTGGGTATGGGATCGGTGTCTCAGTAGGTATTCTTCTTTTAATTACAACTATAACCCTCACATCATATTTTTGTACTCGAAATCAAACGACAGAGTTACCACCACCAAGGAGAAGACAGAGAATTATTCGAAGTACGTTACAACATGATGATGGTCAAGACGATAACAACAATTGTATAGTCGATATTATTGGGATCGACGAAAAAACTCTTTTAAGTTATCCTAAGTTGTTGTACTCTGAAGCTAAGGTAAATCATAAGGACACAACAGCTAGTTGTTGTTCAATATGTTTAGCTGATTACAAGAATAAAGATGTGTTGAGATTATTACCAGATTGTGAACATTTGTTTCATTTGAAATGTGTGGATCCTTGGCTTATGTTGAATCCAAGTTGTCCTGTTTGTAGAACATCTCCTTTGCCAACACCACAATCTACACCTTTAGCTGAGGTTGTTCCTTTTGCAACTAGACCTTTGGGATGAATTCACTGCTTGACTAATTCAGATTCATACCACACATAAAAATCGTAAGAGAAACGCACGCTTCCGATTGAAGATTTAATTTCTACATTGGTAATGATATAAGTATCTTGATCTTGTTTCTTTGGCAATCTTTGGGATGACTGACTTGGCTAATTCAGATTCACACCACATAAAGCTCGTCAAGGAGATTTCTTTCATTGGTAATTAATTACATTAGTTTCTTGAACTTGTTTATTTTTCTTATAATTGCTTTGTGTAAACTGTAGATTAATTAGTTTTTTTACATTGACCCCATTTTCTGAAAATTTTAGCATAGATGTAAATTATTAGTCCTTGAAAGGGAAACATTGATTAGTCAATTTCTTGATTTTTTTTGTGTGTGTTATTTGATTCTCTTTTTTTCTTCCTATTTCCTCTTCTTTTATGGATGTTATTATAAGGTATATTAATTAATTAGGAGTAAATTTTAGAAATAACATATATAATAGACATAATAAGGTTATATAATTATAGTTTCGATAATTGCGTTTCATAGCTGTAGTTTTGTTTGCTATGGATATTTCAAGTTATTTGTATATTTCGTTTATCCATTTGTATATTTCGCTTGTGAATATATAAATAAGGTAAGTATATACAAATTATGTATTTATACATTTATGATTTTTTCAGAACTCCGTTTGTATATTTCGCTTGCCAATATACAAACATGGTAATTTATTGTGAATTTTTCATAAATCATACAAAATAGTGAGGGTAAGCATATACAAATTAGGGATTTATACAATTAGGAACTGAATTAACAAAAATCTGATTTATACAATCAGGCGAATTATATAATTTTGGGTGAATTATACAAATTAAACAAATAGCAAAATTTAAGAAAACTGTGACTGCGAATCACAATTTTTCAAAACAGTAGCTATAACATTTCATATGGTTGCACAATTTTCCCATTAATTAATAGGTGGACTAAACAATTAGGGCGGTTATTGATTAATTAATTGCGTTAATGAAATCAAAACTAATCCCAGTATAAAATAATGAACAAGTAAATTAGTAGTTACAATATATTTGGTTGGCTGCATTTATTAGAAATATAACCTCTATAACATATATTTCAAATTTTGATGATATGTAAATTCATATTGTTAATTACTTGCATTAACGGTGACGAAATTAGAAGTTTTTTCAAAAATATTCAAACTTTAAAAAAGTACGAAAAAATTTCTCAATTAAGGGTATTCAATATTCAATATCGTTATAGACTTCTAAAAGCTAATATTTCACCTAATGTACTACTTTATGTAAGATAAAACATCAAATGAGGAAAAGTGTATTAATAATACAGAAAAAGCTTAGAGTAAACAATTAAAAATCATATTGAAGTAGGTATTTTGTCTAATCTTCCACCAAATGAATGATTGTTACATAATTTAAGTATAACTAATCTTCGAATCAATTTGACCACTTAATACTATTCTTTTTTATGGTGTAATTAGGGTTGGGCATAAAATATTGAAAATCGAATAGAAATTTTTGGTAATTTGATATTCGATAATTCGGTATTTGATATGGTATTCGAGAGTAAAATTTTAGAATAATGGTTTTTGGGTTTGAGTTTGGCATGAGACATTAGTACCATTTGTTATTCAAATTATTTATTTAATGAAAGTCATATATCAACATGTTTATTACTCAGTAGTCAGTAGTACAAGTCAAAAGAAAAAGTTAAAGAATAAACATAAACAACCCAAATGCATATGTTTTTTTTAGTAGTATCAATTTGTTTTTCTTGATGTCTTCATACTTGTTGATCTTCTATTATATCGTGTCTCCACATTAAAAAAAATAGAAGTAATTGGAGAACTATTGTATTAACCTTGTAATACAATCGGCCAACACTTCAATATGGTATTACCAAATACCGTATCAAACCGAAGTTTAATGTACCGATTATAGAATTACCGAACTTAAATTTAAAATTTGGTCATTAATATCTACTTTTAACTATCAATTACTAAACCCAAAATTTAAAAATCCCAAACCGAATACCAGACGCCCATCCCTAGGTAGTTGTCAACAAACTTACTTGTGATTTGTAAAAGGGAGTCTCCCTCGTGATGATGATAATCTGTTTTATTTTTAAGGGTGTGTTTAATACGAAGGTTGGACAAAATTTCGAAAAATAATTTCAATGTATATTTGCACGTCATTAACATGGGTTGTGGTGCACTGGTGGGAGTGCTTCACCCTTAATCAGAGATCTCGGGTTCGAGCTCTGGGTATGAAGAAAATTATGTTGGGAGCGTTACATCCGAATGAGCCTTGTAGAGCGCGATTTCAAATTTAATCGAAGCTCTAATGTGGACTTCGGACTATATTTGCAACGTCAAAGTCTATCGCAATCCTTTATGACACTTTCACCCTGAAGCATATACCAGGGTGACTCAAAAGGAGAGGCTAATAAAGTTCCACCACCACCAAAAAAAAAGTTTCTAAAAAAAATCGAGGCTCCAAAAACTTTTAATTAATAGTGAATTTTTTCTTAGACAATATTGATTTTTTTTTAAATTAAAAAAAAAGTTCATATAATTAATAAAAAAGTTTGTACAAATATTTTAGACTTTTGAATTGAACTTCTTACAATCTTTATATTAATAAATTAAATTTATGTAACAATATCCAACAGATTTCATTGTAATCACATGGTAAAATTTTATTAATTTAAAATCAAGGACTTTAATAAATATGATACTACTCCACCAATAACAAGTATAGAAAACAAAGAAGAAAGTTCCTCCTTTTTCTCCTTTTGCTATACTAGTTTTATCACAGTCTTAACCACACAAAAAACAATTAAAACTTTTGCTCATTGAGCAACAAATTTCCATTGTACTCTGGTGGAATAAGGCTTCTCTAACTTAATATTCTTGCTGAGATAAATAAATAAGAAGTTTGAGCGGAAAATGTAAATCCAAAAGTATGTGACGCGGAAGAATTAAAAAGAACTATAAGTGTAGTTGAGATGATCTCTAGATGAGAACCTTTTTAGCTGCTAGTGTATGAACCAAATAAGAGAACTTGGTCAATAAAATCTTTCCATATTCATTATAGTCTTGCAAAAAGAGAAAATTTTGAAATTTTAGTAATCTTGATATCTCATTCTCATTACCCATCTCATTTGACTATCAAATGAATCAGATTAGAAAATTATTATAATGTTGGAGTTACCATGAAAATTTTGTAGTGTACATGCAACAAATAAATCATTCTTCAAGGACAACAAAGTTATACAATAACTCTCAAAAGAGTAACTGAAGAGTAAAACAAACAAGTACAATCTTAACACATGCACAAAACAGAAGGTCTTAACAACACAATTACAATCTTAACAAAGGCTCAAAACAAAAGGTCTTAACAACACGAGTACAAGCGTAAGACAGGCACAAAATAGAAGGTTTTAATAGCACAATTAGAAGCTTAACACAGGCAAAAATAGAATGTCTTAACAACACAATTACAAGCTTAACAACCACAAGTCCTAGCCATAGCAGATGCAAGTCTTATGCATAAGAGCAACAGTGTTAGTCACAATACCCACAGTGTTAACCACGGTGCTAGTTAACAAGTTTTTTTGCCTTTCCCTTTGCTTGGTTTGTCTCCTTAACCTGTCAAATGTAAAGAGTAAACCATAAACCTTGTCAAATGTAAAAGAGTAAATACAATCATCCAACCTACTGAATTGACAAGTTAACTACAGAAATTGGTCACATCTGATTAAGGCGTGTTAAAGACGTGTTATTTCTTCACAGAGAATGAGAAGCTAGCTAAAAAGATGAAACAGAGACTCGTAACAATCATCAACAGACTACTAATCATGTCTTTAAGAAGCTGGTGAGATAAGTCTTGTGAGCTGCACTTTTTGCTACTTCTGCTTCCAACTTCTACTTCCAAATAGGAAAATAGGCACCATCAAATATGTTGATCTCATTGGAAATTATAAGACGACCAACATCTTATTAAGAATTTATAAGATCCAATGTTTATATCAAATTAGTAAATGCAAAATGCAACAAGTGCAAACTACAGATGCTTGATCAGAAACTTGCACCAGTACATACAGTTATAAGTGTGATTAATATAATATCTACCACTTCAAGAACTTAAGGATTAATGAAGGAACTTTATGAATGATAGCCCAAAAAATCTAAAATAAGTGTCAGAACCTCAGAGTTTATTCATTTGAATGCATCTTGATTGTTACCCGGATATAGTGCGAAAAACTTATAGAAAAATGAATCAGCTCATACCTGAAAGAGAAAAACCATAAAGAGTAACAGAGGAAAGACAAAGCAGGAGAAGCACAAGTTTGATTTTGGCTATGGGAGTACCTGTGGAGGCACACTTGTAACCCTAAAGCTATGTGGATATGTGTACAAGCTACACTTAGCAAGTTAAAAGAAGCAATACATATAGAATCAAACGACGAAATTATCCTTGGTGTGGTACAATGAAACTCATGAAACTATTACTCTAGTTAAAGCTAAATTTTAGAAGTCTTGTTCCTGAATTAGAAAATGGTAAAACTAAATGAGAGGTGAAATTCCTTTCACCTTGCGATACATGCCCTCATAGCAGGACCCAGAAAAGCAAAATGGTATAGTGATGAAAGTGCAACCAAACTTACACTATTACTGCAGTTAAAGACAACGATTAGAAGTCTTGTTTCTGAATTGGAAATACAAAAAGTAATGAGAGGCGAAATTTCTTTTACCTTGCCATACATATTCTCATACCAGACTTGATATTTCTGTCTCTTCCGAGTAATGAAATTTTGGGTGAATTATACCAGCTACTATAGGAAAACAACCCTTCTTCAAGCCATTAATCTATCAAACAATAAGCTAAACCCAAATTTAGGAACCCATAATTACACAATAAGATCTACTACACTTAAAGCAAAAGGTAACAACTTAAGCTAACAAATGCAACATTGACGAAAACATAAATCGATGAAACAAAGACGGAAAGATGTACGTTAGTAGAGGTCCTTTAAATCCCAAATTTAGGAACCCATAATTACACAATATAGCAGCTTTGAAGTAATTTTTATATGTATACCAACATATTAGAACAACCACATGCAGTTGTACACATAAATTTTATTGGGTTTCATTCATACAAAATTTCAATTAAATCCATGTTTATTTGGGTTGAATGATTAATTTGGGCTTTACAAATAAATAAGTCCATTTTTATTAAATTCAAGTCCAAAGTCCATTTTACCTTGAAGCCCAAACTCATGCCATGTGTCACAATGACTAGGCATCCAAGACCAACAAGGTAGTAGTCCCAGTCAAATGCAAGAACCAATCACAATGCGCCAAGTGCTAAAATGACATCCTTTGACCAATCACAAGCAACCTTGTCCACTCCCTACAACTATAAATAGGGTATAGACATGACATTCAAATGGGAGGAAGAAAACCCTTTAAGAAGCATTCTACAATTGGAGAAAGCTACAACACCAACTGTATAGCTCTTCGAAGGAGTGATCAACGAAGTTCTTCCCGGAGATCGACTTGAATAGACAAAGTGCTTCACGACGTTCCCGGAGATCAAATACATCTCAAGGAGGTCTACATCATCCTACATTCAAGAAATACGCTATTGAAGGCCCTCGAATCACGGAGAAGTTTTGGCATAAAAAAAATTCTTCAACAAGCATTCGACAATTGAAGAAAGCTACAACATCAACTACATAGCGCTTCGAAGGAGTGGTCAATGGAGTTCTTCCCGGAGATCGATTTGAAACAACGAAATGCTTTCCGACGTTCGATCAACAACATCTCAAGGAGGTCTACACCATCCAACAATTCGAGAAGCACGCTGCTGAAGACCCTCAAATCTTGGAGAAGCTTAGGAGAGAAGAATCAAGAGAACAACAGAATTGTACCCACAACGATTCATCAATAAAAATCACATTTTCTTTTATTTATTTTGCAGTTAATTTTCCGCGTTTACGAAAATTTGTTGCGAACATTAGTAAACAAAGTACAATAGTACATGGCAACCAAACGCGTTCCAATATTGGAGGAAAGTATCATGAAAGCAAGCAAGGAAAGCAGGCGAGGTAAGAAAGCAGTACCTTTTGTTTTCCTATTGTTCGTCGAAATTCCCAACAAATAGCAATTAACTTGTGTTGTGGCAAGTAAATCCAGCAGACAACCAAATAAAAATTGACGTGGTAATTTAGATTAGCAAAGAGAACATTGAAGAACACATAAACTCAGCAATCAAGCCAAATCGCACCTCAAGTAAGAAAGTTTAACAAATCTAAGAAGCAACACTTGAGATTCAAAACAGAATTAGAATCTATTGAGATCGAAATAATCAAGAAAGCATCATACGAAAGCTAACAATTGCAATTACAAACCTTGAAGTCAATAATAAAACGATAAAGAAACTTATTCTGAAAAACCATAATATAGATTAATATGGATCGACCAATTGACCTAACATATGAAAAACTAAGACATAAAACTAACTGAAAGAACAAGAATAAAGAAAATATTTTAACCTAATAATACTCTCAATACCGTATTGCAGCAACTTCAGTAAGAACATCCATAGCAAGAGTTGTAATGTTCCTGACCTTTTTGGTTTCATCTTTAAGACGAGGTTCAATAATTTCCATTAAAGACACCAAATGTGGTTGAATAGCACCCGAACCAACAAGAAGAGCAGTAGAACGCATGATAATCGCGATTTTATGAACAATCATAATACCTGTATGACGAGCCTGCCAAGATTTCATGTTACAACAAGTTTCTCTTAATAATGGAAGTATAGCAGGAATACCTAAAGTAGATGTAACAATACTAAAACATACAGCTGCTCCGTTCCTGATATATTCATCCATGTCGTTAATATCGTGACGCATTACATCAATCATAGTAGCTATACCAACTGTTTTGCTAAAATCAGATATGATTTCTGTTCCTCTTGCACGAAGATTGTTGTCCTCATGAATCAACATTGGAGTAGTTAAAATAATAACTCTGTGCACAATTCTCTTCCTCTCTTCTTCTGGTAGAAAATTTAGAGAAGGAAGCTTTTTTCTCTCTAAAGCTATTTGCTCCTCCGCCATCTGCATAGTTTGTTCGTCCAGCTGATCCATCTTCTTCTTGAGTCCTGAATCAATTTTTCGAATCCAATGTGATGGAACAGAACAAAAATAACCCAATATATAGACAAATCAATCCTTATTAGAATGAGATTCAAATTAACAAAAAATTAAACTAAAAATCTCTCCCTAAAACTAATTTGGGACGGATAAGGATTAATGAAAATATAAGCATACTACTTAAATTTGGCCTAAATGGATATTTATGTTGAGTTTTATTTTCCCTACTTTCTTACCATAAAAAGAATTTTCTTTTAGAAAAGGTTTAGGTTATTTCTCTTTATGTTTTGTACTCTCATATTTATAGTGTATTGCTCATCTTCTTTGTGGAAGTAGGTCGATTTACTGAACACGTTAAATTTTTGTGTTTTTTGGTGTATTTTCCGTTTGTCTTCTTACTCATGGTTTTTCAAGGTTTTCTTTGCTACCTTCCGCATTAATTACACTGGTTTATTTTCAGTCCTAACAATTTATGCCTTTAATTTTTTGATTATTTGTTGTGTATATCCAAAATTGGAAGGGAAGAGGCAGAGGCGGAGCTAGATGGGATTTGTGGGTTCGGACGAAGCTTTTCCGTAAATTTTGTATTTGTTAAAAAATTAAATATATATATATATTAACTTATGAATCTCTTAACAAAATTGTTGTAAGAAAGGGGTGGTAAAAATGTTTTCACACTAGTATTAGAACCCCCAAACTTCTAATCGTGCCTTCGCCTCTAAAGAGGGGTAGACATGCACATTTATTTATTATGAGCTTACGTGTTGACATGCATGTTTGCCATGTGGATTCTAACAAAACTTCCACGTCTCTGTTCTCTATCACTTAATTGTCAAAAAATTCTGGCTTTGGTTGTGGGAGCTAGATCAATATTATTCAATGGCGGTGAAACTCTTTGTTGTTGCTCTCTTCTTCTCATTCTGTATTCTCTTCCCTCTGGCTTCAGCCAATTCCACCGACTTCCAATATTGCAGTGAGTTTTCGTTCTCGAATTCATAATTTCTATATTTTACGAGTATCAATTTTGAATGATGTAATTTAGTTGAGTGTTATATGAGCAAATCAGAGGCGAGTTCAAGATTTAAATTTAATGGGTTTATCTTTTAAGATTTTCATCAATGACCTCATTGTATTGTTAAAATTATGTGTTCAGATCTAATATTTACTAAGATTTAAGTATGTTCTTACATATATATTTTGTGTCTGAAAGTTATGGATTCAGATGAACTCGGTATTAAAGAATACATCCACCCAATGAGCTGATGAGGGGCTTATATATAACCTTGGCCTCTACCTCTTTAATAGCTAGTTTTGGAGTGTGGTTCTTCTTGGTCTAGTTTCAAATCTAAGATATGATTGAATTGTACTCCGCAATCCGGATAGGAGGAAAATACTTCATAATAATCTGAATGGTTAACTATTATGATTTATACTACTTTTATATAATTTCTAAATATGTAAATTTTAAATTAAAAAAATTGAAGATTTTATGTCTGGATTCAAATCTAAACATTAGTTAATTAGTCTAACCCTCGTACTCCAAATCAAGCCACGTAAATTGGAACAGAGGTAGTACTAAACAATTGTCTGCACGGCATAATCACAGTAATTGTTAGCTCTTGTATTGACTGTTCACTCTTTGGTTATCCTGCAATATATCTGCCTTGTTCAAGGATACAATGCTCATAATTTTCCTGATTGGCAGAAGGATTCTTATAAAATGTTAATCTAGATTATCTTCGAAAAAACGTAAGACACAACTCTGTACTAAGATTTAAGACTGTTTTTGGTTTAATAACGCAGATAAGAAGGCAAATTATGTTGTTAAGGTCCGTGGATTAGATATAACACCTTACCCTGTCAAAGGAGGTAAAGAGACCACTTTCAGTATTGCTGCGACTACAGGTAATCTCGCGTGATAATAACGTGTTCTTTTGTTTTAATTGGTCTTTCGTTAGTCCTCACTTTCAACTAAAGTTGAGAACATACTCCCTGATATAACAAATTGTGTTGATTTTATGGTTATTGTGATTGCTACTTCATTTGATTGGAAATAATTGGTACTTTTGCATGTGATAGGCAGGGGCGGAGCCATGTAAGGCCGAAGGGGGTTACGTAGACGTTGAACTCCTTTTGGTTTCCAATGGTTTCTATGTGTGTTTACTTTTTTCATATTTTGAACCTCTTTAATGAAAATTCTGGCTCCATCATAGGCGATAGGACACTATGTTTTTCGTGGAAAATGGTGATTGATTAATGGCATGATTTGCAGTATAGAAAAAGCTCTGACCTCTTAGAATTAGATGTCAAGCGTGATAACCGCACGGTGATGGGGTTAAAGAGTCCTTTGGTAGATGAATGACTTAAGTGAGTTTTCTCTTGCAGATGAGAATATCAGTGGCGGAAAGTTAGTGATTGACGTCAAGTACCTATTCCTTCACGTCCACAAGGAGTCCCATGACATTTGTGAAGAGACATCTTGCCCTGTGTCCGGTGATTTTGTGATTTCTCACTCTCAAGCCTTGCCTGGAATAACTCCTCCTGTAAGTCATCTTTCGAGTTTTGCTCTATGCCCTGATCATTTTATTGCTTGTGATAAGCAGATCATATATTTATTCAGAGTTCAAAGTTGTTCATTCTTGTTAGCTAGTTATTTCCGCTTTTTGTTAGCGGTTTTGGCTAGCCTCAGCTCTTTATTCGTCCGAGTAAGATACAATTTTATCTAAAACGAACAATTAATAATTTACAAAAGAGAAATCTTTCAATGGACTTACATGCATTTCATATCTTAACTTGCGATACAATTAGTTGCCAACTCTTGTTTCATTTCCTTGATATTCGTATGATTTTGAAGAAAAATGTTATTTTGCGAGTTTTGTCGAGCTTAACAGAGTGTTTTTATACATACAGGGTTCATATACTCTTACGATGAGAATGTTGGACGGAAGAGATCACGAATTGTCTTGCATAACCTTTGGCTTCAGTATCAGTTTAATCGCAGAATCAAAAGCAGTAGCAGATATGTAGTTAAGTTGTACACTTGTGAACCAAGTGTACACATTATGCTGACCTGCAAATCATGTAAATAAGTTTCATACTTTCTCAAGAGTTTGTCCCAACTTTGCTGGTTTTAGGTCTCATCTATAATAAATAGACTTGACGATGTGTTTGGCGCGGAGCAAATGTTATGTACATGCTTTCCGATTTGCTAGTTATTTTTATTTCTTTTGGTTTCCCACCGGTGTTCGGAGTCCACATTGGAGATCCGACTAAATTCGGATCGCGCACTGCAGGGCTCATTCGGGGGTGGCGCTCCCAACATGATTTTCTCCATACCCAAGTCTTGAACCCGAGATCTTTGGTTAAGAGTGAAGCACTGCAGGGCCTATTCGGGGGTGGCGCTCCTAACATGATTTTCTCCATACCCAATACTGGAATTCGAGACCTTTGGTTAAAAGTGAAGCACTCCCATGATCTCGTGCAATTGAAGTCTCACATTGGTTAAAAACGACATGTAATTTTTTTACTTCAGACTAAACCAGATTTTTTATTTATTTTAAAATTAACATTTTAAGTACAAAGTTGGTTAATGTAATTTTTGTTTTTTTAGAATCATACAAACATTATCTACATTGCCACATACCCCAATTCCCAAAAAGTCCAATAAAAATCCTCAAATCAATTTTTGTGGAACTTTCATCTTCTTCTCTGTTTTCGCCTTTTCTTATCAGAATCATCCAATGGCCGTAAAATTGATCGTTATTCTCGTGTTCTCAATGTGTATTATCCTTCCATTTTCATCAGCTAAATCTACCGACTTCCATTATTGCAGTTAGTTTTTCTTCATTCGCTTCGAATGAGTTCATCATGCTTTATCTAAATTGTGGGAATGCGCCGCCCCCATGGCACACCCAGAATATGTTCCTCTATTATGCTATTCTGCTCAAATTGCTTCGATTCCAGTTTCTAAAATAGAAACTTGAGAATTTTACTGTTTTCTTCCTTCCGGATTCAATTTATGTGATATAATTTGAATTAATCATAGCATTGTGTGTGATTATAAAATGTCTGCAAGTAGTGATATAACATGTCATAATGTTTGTTTGATTAAAAAAAAGTACTTGTAAACGATCCTCATTAGAGGTTGTAAAAAAATGGTTATACATACTAAATTTGCTGCACCACATAATCACAGTAAATGCCCTTTGTAATGAGGGGCAGAGCCGACTAGAGGATAACCCCTTCGATAAAAAATTACTATTTATATATGGTTAAAATTATTTTTTATGTTTATATGTAGATGTAGATGTTGAATCCCTTCTACTGCCAGTTTGTGTGTTTTCTTCTTTCGATTTTGGATCCTCCTTTGCTTCTTCCTTTTTTAAAATTTTTTATCCGGCAATATCTTTTATTCACGGGAAAGCATAGGCACAAACTGTACTATCGATAATCTAGATTCTAATTTCCAACAGCCAGAGTTTTTTGGTTTGATAATGCAGATAAGAAGGCCAATTATGCTGTTAAGGTCAGTGGAGTAGATATAACACCTTATCCTGTTAAAGGAGGTAAAGAGGCCACTTTCAGTATTGCTGCAACTACAGGTAATTCGCGTCTTAATTTGTTCTATCTTTTTTGGTTTTTTTAGTCCTTACTCTCGTTCATCAGTAGTTAAGACCTTGATGTAACAAACCCAATAACAAAACCACTCAATTCAAATTCAAACAACCAACAAGTCTATTTCACTAAATCATAATTGAAATTACAAAGGAATTTAAGAACTAGATGGAAATGGAAGAACACAAGTAGAAGAAAGGGATGAGAAGAAGAACTCATAGAAAGGGGATGAGAGGACTGACATTTTTCTCAACAATTTGCATAAACCTATTTTACTCTCCCAAGTCTCTATTTATCAACCCGGATCCCACACATAGCCACTTAATCCTATTTTGGGCTGCTTTGTCAATACTGGTCTAGGCCCATTCATAACATTGACATAGTGATTCGTGATCTGAAATGAGTAAGAAGTTATAATTGATCAACTTGTTGGTTATCTACCATGTGCTTTCTTTAATACCTCGCGTTGCTGCATATTACCAATATGCACTAGTATGGGTCTGTATTAGGTATCTTTTCCCCTTCTTTTGCAGCTACTCGTTATGCTTAGTTTATGTGAGATTTGCAGGACACAGGAAGCTTTTGACCTCTCAAAATTAGATGTCAAGCATGACTAGTGTACATTTCTGGGATAAGAGTTCTTTGGTAGAGAAGTGACACTGAGATTTTCTCTTGCAGATGATAATATCAGTAGCGGAAAGTTGATTATTGACGTCAAGTATCTATTCCTTCACGTCCACCATGAGACTCGTGACATTTGTAAAGAGACATCTTGCCCAGTTTCTGGTGATTTTGTGCTTTCACACTCTCAAGCTTTACCTGGAATTGCTCCTCCAGTAAGTCTTTTTTTCCAGTTTTGCTCTAAACTTGTTATGATATGATTTTGTGCTGCTTCATTCTGCATAACTTTCCTCTATAAGAAGGTGCTCTTGCCTGCGTTGTCGAACCTAACAGGGGGTTGGTTTTATACAGGGCTCGTATACTCTTACGATGAAAATGGTGGATGGAAACAATCAAGAATTGTCATGCATAACCTTTGGCTTCAGTATGAGTTTAATTGCAGAATCCACAGCAGTAGCAGATGCTTAAGTCGTCATAACTGTTGATTCTTGTACATACATTACTATATGTTATTTTTTATTGAGTCGAGGATCTATTGGAAATATCATCTCTACCTATGAGGTAGGGGTATAGTCGGTGTACATTCTACCTTTCCCACACCCCATTTTATGGGATTACACCCTGTACATGTTGTTGGTGTGGTATAAAATCTCGTTTTCATGTGAAGTCTGTCTCAGTTTCTCTTTAGTAGATCGGAGGCAGTTGTCAGAAGTACCAACTGATCAGGTTGGGGTGAATTTAATGGGTGAAATATGGAGTACGTGAACATGGATTTTTTCTTGAATATGTCGCGTCAATTCATTTATCACCAAGACAAATAGAAATGGGATAAAAGTTAATTCCTGATACAATCTCATCATGATTGGAAGTTCTTTAGGTCTCCTTTCCTACTGTCCTCACTTGAGTCTTGAATCCATCGTACATGTCCTTAATTGCACACTGATATAAGTATTGAGTACACCTCTAACATCCAAACATCTCCTACAGAACTTCTCAGGGACTTTGTCCTATACTTTTTCTGAGTTAATAAAAATCAAATGTAAGTCTCTCTTCATCTTCTCATATTGTTCCACGGAATGAATGATTTCTATAATTGATCGTCCCGGACATAAATCTAAATTGATTCTTAGTAATAAACACAACTCTTCTTTCTCACCATCATCTTCAATCACTCCCTCCCAAATTTATTTTGTGTGACTTAGCAACTTGGCTCACAAATATCTCTTAATCATAAGCTTCAAAAAAGAAAATCTTACTCAATATCTAGGTAAACAGCACAACATAAAATAGAACTCTCCACTAACAATAGAACACCTCACTTTTCATTATGACCAATTAAACAGTTCAACTCAAACATTAACTCTAAAAATGCATATCTAAATATCTTTAAATGGAGTGGAATCTAAATATACATTTTTAAAGTTGAAATACTTATGGAACCAACTCTCAAATTAAGTTAAAATATGTACTCTCCGTCTTTTTTTAGTTATCATGTATTTTTTTTTTAAAGTTAAATAATAAAAACTTTAATCAACATTTTATGATATCGATAAGTACAATATGACAATTAAAAAAAGACGAGAGAGTGTTGAACACAAAAGTTGACAACATGTTATTTGCGTTTGGTAGAATATAATAATTGTTGTGCCTTCTCTGGCCTTGCCCAAATTGTCCCGCTGTCTTTTCCACTCCTTTTGAGTCTTCACAGAATCAGAGTTCTCTAACAATGGCGATTCAAAGGTTACCATTACTACTAGTCTTTCTACTAATCTCATCTCTGACCCTTTTAGCACAATCGCGCAGCGACACGAACCACGTGTACTCACCGTGTGCCGACGCAAAAGTGCAGAGATCGGATGGGTTTAGCTTTGGAATAGCATTTGCTTCAAGAACATCATTCTTCGTCAACAGCTCAGTTCAATTGTCTCCTTGTGATAAGAGACTATCTCTTTCGTCGGCAAATTCTCAAATTGCTGTGTTCAGACCTAAAGTGGATGAGATCTCTCTGCTTACAATTAACACTTCCAGTTTCTTCCCTGTATGATCTCAGCCTCGATTAACTTTGTCTTTGTTTATGTCGCTTGTATTTGAGTTATATATTGTTAATTGTTTGTATAAGTCTGAAAGTTGAGGTTTTTTTTGTTTACTTGGGGAAATATGGTGAAATGGGGTTAGATCTGAAATGGGGTTGTCCTGGTTTTAGGTTTGGTTTGGGGTTTTTTGTTGTGGGGTGGGGTGGGGGCTAAGGAAGAATGCCTTGGATGTAATTGTTTGTATAAGGCTAAAAGCTGAAGTTTTTTTGTTTTTTTTTGAAATTGGGCAAAAAGTTGAAGTTTTCATGATTGCTGGGGAAATATGGTGAAATGGGGTTAGATTTGAAATGGGTTTGTTCTGCTTTTAGGTTTAGTTGGGGTGGGGTTGGAAGCTAAGTCAGAATGAGAAGGGTTTGCAGTTGTTGTGATTTTAACTGTTGATTATGTATTTTGAAGGTAGAGAAAGCTATAGCCACGGTTTTTTGGACATTGTTTTCCTAGAGAGGAGGATGGAGAGGTCGAGTATTAGGGTAGACGTTTAGTAGGTATTTAGTTTTCCTTAGTATTATTATTATTACTCTCATAATACTATCTTAATCTTCGATTTTATTATTATCTGTTGTTTCGCTCTGGTCCTTTGCTTCAGTTACCGTGTTATTTATTGTTGCTATTGTTCTCTTTATCCTTTATTTATAGCATGACTTATTCATTACCATATTTTCGTTCCATACTTGACTATGATATGCTTTACTTGAGCCGGTGGCCTATCGCAAACAACTTCTCTACCTTCACAGGGTAGGGGTAAGGTTGTGTATACACTGGGTATGCTGTTGGTGTCTTCCTAGAAAAAAGACAACTATGTCAGCCCCAATTTATGTGAGGATGTTTGTCTGGTTATGAAGATTAAGAAAAGAAGCTTTTAAAACTGGTGATTTGAACATACAATAGACAATTCGGTGGCTAAATGAGAGGTTTAAAGGTAAATTATTTCTAAATATAGAATAGCGTTAGTTGTTTTGGTCCAGACGAAATAGTAAAATATGATACACAAATTGAGATAGAGTACTTGGTATGTATGAAGAATGTAATGTGGTTGGGTTTTCTTCTGCTGATGTTTTTAACTTTTTATCTCATTCACTTTAGCTAATGGAGGTCAATTATTTCCTAAGCATCTGTTTTCCATATATTTCTTGTGGCTGAGTATCCGTTGGTTCTTAGTTCTAGAACTAAAACTGTTGGACTTGATTAATATTCTTATAGTGATGAATGCGAGTTTCCTTCTTTGTAACAATATCCCATGATTTGTAACTATCTTAATTTTCCTTTAGTATCATTACTGTTTGGGTATGTGCTGATGAATTCTTGTTTCTTTCTTAATCTGATGTTTGCCTCCTACCACTAATTCTAACTTAATCTTGCTGGTCCTGTCTGCCAGATGTCTATGACTTAATGCAGTCTTGAATTTTGTTTTTGGAGTGATTGGTAGCACCAGTGTGCAACTTATAGGTTGACATAAATTAGTAATACAACATCATCAAGAGAACAATTGCAATCATTTATATATTTATTGAAAGCAATTGTATGCACTTATAGCTAACTTTTAATAAATATTAGTATGAAAGCATCAACAGTAAAGAATTGTTATCATTTATATACTTAAAGATCCAAGTAACTGTGCCTAGAAAACAGAGCAAATGGTGCTAAAAATTTCTTTACTATTTAAGAAAATAGGATATGAGTGTTGAACTGTGATTTGTGGTGTTCCAAACGCCAGCTGCCTTAAGCCATCAGCATCTTCTCCTGTATGACCAAAATCTGGGAAGTGGGAACTACAGGGACCCATTTGCACATCATGTTAATATTAAGGACATTTTCAGATATCGGGTTAACTTTAAGCTTGGGGTGGATTAAGTCTGTATCATAAAAATAGGTTCTCCTCTTTAGTTAAGTACTAACTCTAAGTTTTGGGGCAATAGCACCTTGGTCGCTGGTAAATATTCTTTTCACCTTCTGTTGTCTTCCCCTTGTGCTGTTTGACCCCTCAACTTGATGATCACCACAATTGAAGCAGCAATTCGCTTCTGACATGGTTTCTGGGGTTTGCACAATGACTGACCTTCTGATGGGTCTCATCTGCAGCGTTCCATGCTTGCCATGTTGGAAAACGTTCCTTACCTTTTAATCTTTGCCATTGTTGCTGCTAGGAGTGACAAACGGGTGGGACAGATAGGATATGGGTGGGTTGAAAATGGGTTAAACAAAAAGGGATAAAATGTCCAATCCACCCATATTTAACGTGGATAAAAAATATGTTAACCGACAAATAATATGGATATACATATCATACATGGCTTTAGGAATAGTCTGGTGAGAACACAAGCTAAAAGCCAAAATAATCTTAGGACTCTCAGAAAGTAAGAACTCATGAAAAATAACAAGCAGATAAATGGGTATTAATTATATGGATATCCATATCATCCATTTTTTCATGGATAATTTCCATATTTGACCCTTTTTCAAAAAGTCAGTTATCCAACCCATCTCTAATGGATCCATTGGATTGGATGGTTACTTGTTTTGTTAAACCATTTTGCCAGCCCTAGTTGCTGCCCTCTTACATCACAGAAGTTGTCTTCTTCAAAAATAGGAGTCTTATTACACTTAATAGCTCATGATCTGTAGATCATTTTGGAACCTGTCTTGATAATTTCATTAAGTGTTTATACTCATTTGTTTATTTCAATTCCTAGTCCCTCTTCTTTTTGCTGCATCCTTGAGAAGCCTCTTCTGTTTCCTTTTTTTTCTTCTCTGTTTATTCTATGGGAGAGGGGTGGGGATATTGGGAGATGGGGAGTGATTTATTTACTGATTCGTACTGAGTTAAGGATTTTTTGAATTAATTTATTATCAAGTATTGTTGTGTTCCTTTCATGTTTCTTCTCCTATCTGGACCCTTTTTGCTGTGTCTTTGTAGCTAGAGACAACTGTTTATTTTTCAACTGTTACAGAAAAGTATGCATGCATTGTTTCTTCATGTTCGCTATCTTCTGCATTCTGCAATTTATGAAGCTCATTGGTACCTTTTATTTGGGTAATGGTTGAGTACTTTCATCATCCAATACACTTACCTGGGGATGGTTTGTAACATTGCAATTTTGGTTCGAGTTATTGCTTAATTATTTTTCTGTCCTTGTATATTGGACTTATCACATGCATCCTTCAATTAAATGAAGTATGTGCTTTTCATCCAACTACTAACGGAAGCCAATAGAGAAAACAAATTGTTAACTAGCTCAAAATGGCAATTCGGTATATGAATGCCACTCTGGCTATCCATTTATTCTCCTGTCATCTTTTCTTCCTTCTCGGCTCTCTCAAAGTCCTGAAGCTATCCTGTCTGCAACACCCAAAGAAAAGAAATGAAGAGAAACACACTTTCAATTGCCTTAGATAGTGTGAAAAGAAGATAAACAACAATAAAAATCACTAGCTCCACAAATATGTTGTGCTTCTGTGTTTCATTTTTGTTCATCAAATCATCTTTTTAATTGTAGGAAACAAGTAGTAAATAGATAGTTGAGTATGCAACCCATTTCTAGTGAAATCAGGGAACGGGAAGTCCTGATCATCCAAAGACGGTGTTAGAATCAACTCTCCATTTTTTTCAACAACCATCTTTTTATTCTTTCAATCAAGGCCACACTTTCTTTTTCTTTATAACTTAAGCCATCACCTCCACTCCATCAGGTTTAGGCATTAGGCTCATTTTTATCATCGTCAGGGCAAAATTATAGAGGTAATTGGAAAGACCGTGCTATGAAAAATCCTTCTGGTAAAATAGAGAATCAGGTTTTTTTTTTGCTTAAGTATTTGGTGCTGAATTTAGTTTGTGAGATACTTAAATTGCCTTTCTTGAAATTAAGAGATCACGTCTTTTTTGAGCTTCCATTAGTAGTTGGAGCACAAGGATGAATGTGCTAGGTCCAATATCACAAGGACCAACAAAGAAACTTAGCAATAACTCAAGGACCGAAACTGCTATTTCCTGTATTTCTATATTGCATACATCTACTAACCTCTCTACCTTCACAGGGTAGGGGTAAGGCAACATACATACCACCCTACCGGTATATTGTTGTTGATGTATATATGCATCTACTAACCTCCGATACTTCTTCTACTGTACCACAGGATTCTTATGGAGGCTACATGGTTGCATTTGCTGGTCGGAAATATGCTGCTAGGTCTTTGCCTGCTTTCGTTGCTAATGGTACATTCACTGTAACAAGTTTTACTCTGGTAAGTGAAATTGCTGTCAACAAGATCTGGTGTCACATCGGTTGATTTGGTATCTTACAACGTGTTTGATCCATAGGTACATGAATTCAAAAAGGGTAGGCTGGAAAACCTGTATTGGAAGAGAGATGGATGCTCGTCTTGCTCAGGCAACTCTAACTTTGTGTGCCTCAACGGTCAGGACTGTGCTATCAGGACTAATAACTGCAAGAATCGAGGTGGCAATGTTGATTGTAGCCTCGGGATACAACTTACATTTTCTGGCACCGATAAGCATGCATCCGTTTTCAATTCATGGTTTGAAGTGAAGAATCTTCGACAGTACTCTCTGTATGGCCTTTACTCGAATCTCCGCGGTTCTCTCACAGATCAATACAACAAATTCTTCTGATTATATGTATGTTAGAGCTGTATTTTGTATAATTTACTTGTTTTATAATGGCTTCTCCTACTCTATTTCTGAGTGTTCTCTTTGTTATTTGTTTATTTAATTTGTATCCATGTGGAGATCATTTGACAACATTTCTCTTCCTATTTGCTTCATTTACTCTTGTAGTTTTTTTTTCTATGTGAATCATAGTGTTAAAAATGGAGAAAGTGAAACCACAAGTTTCATTTTCTTATGATAGTATCAAGTTAACATGGGCCAAGTGAAATGAAACGGAGGAAATATTATTGTTCGATGGTCCTTATAAATGTTGAATTGAGTTTTTTTGTCTTTTATTAAAAAACTATATGATAAAAAAGATAGTGATTTACTATTTTTTCAAATTACTATTTAATTATCTTTATACTAATATGTAAAATTAGGGATAAGGATTTGAAAAATATTCCAACTTTGGTCGGATTTGCTGTTGCGATACTAAACTTTCACAATGACCTATTACCTCGTTAGATTATTTAATACCGTATTTTTTACCCCCTGAACTATTTAATAGTGTATTTTAAAGGTATATATGTGCCACGTGGACACATTACTATTTATAATTTTGCATAATTTTTTATGTCCACGTGGGCAAATATATATGTTTAAAATACGGCATTAAATAGTTTAGGGAGGTAATAGGTCCTCATGAAAGTTTAGTATTGCAACAACAAATTCGACCAAAATTGAGGTATTTTTCAGACCTTTATCCCTGTAAAATTATGGAGTTCTAGAATATATGATAAAAGGAAAGTATATTTTAAAAATCTAGGAGTTTTAAACTATATGGGAAATATATTATGAGAATTAATAATTGAGTCCTAAAATATATGATATAGAGAAAAAAATATTTTAAAAATTAAGGAGTCCGAAAATATATGGTAAAAATTCTAAGGTTTTCACTCATCAACACGTAGTTATTAATTTTTATATATTCTCAAGTCATTTTTTACTATTAGACAAGATCCAAAAAAGGTAGCATAATAATAATATATTTTTTATATTAATGATAATA
>JAJOOI010013382.1:0-20074 GCA_029582585.1 Solanum bukasovii | reverse complement strand
GGCAATCATTGCCAATCATCACATCTTAATAACCAACAATTTGATAACAATTAATATAATAATAACACGGCTAACACTGTACCAAACCAACAATATTATAATGTAATATGCCAGCAACTATCCTTATTTTTATATATAAAGTAATTAATGTATGCCTACCAAGAATTGAAGATGGCCAAAACGTGTATCTGCAACTCTTTTTCCTCTCTGATCGATGTTGCGGCTAGGTTAGGTTATTCCTCTTCCCTTTTCTTCTGTGTTTTCTGAATCTTCTTTATTTCTAAATTAATTATTTATTAAAACTGACAAAATCCACTAACTTATTTTTAACACATGGTCCTAATGGTATAGGATCTTAAATAAATGATCACTTTAGCCCACTAACTATCGATTAATTAACTCAAGTTAAACGAATAGTTTAAAATTTCCAAAAATGACCTTTCGGGTCATCACATTTTTAGAATATATGGGCAATTAATTCTGGAAATTAAATTAATCAAATCTCTTAATATAGGGCAAATCAAGGAGTGTATTTATGTTTAATTAATTTCATTTATTATTCTTTGAAATAATAAATTCATTAATATTATTATTAATAAAAAACAAAAACATGTATATCTTGGTCATGTTATTTGATTAATTTCATTTTAGTTCTCTTAAAATAATAAATTCATTAATTTGATGTATCTATTATCAATAGATGATGTATCCTACAAACTAAACACTTAGATACATGAGTATCATACAAGTACATTCATATGTATAATAGAAGTATCTAGTATTAATTTCGTGTATTTGTTATATGTGTCTATTATTAATTTTATGTATCTATTTATATGATCTAATTTTAATTTCATGTATCTTTCATATGTATCTAGTATTAATTTGATGTATCAAGTATCAATTTCATACATTATATTCAAAAACGTGTATCTCGGATACATAGTAAGTTGTAAGCATATACATAAATCATGTGTATCTAAATATGGAATGTAATTGAAACAATCGAATTTAGGAACAACTCACGATGTTAGAGTATCTGTCATATCACTAATCCAAAAAAAAAGTAAGCATCTGAATTTTTTTCTCACAAATACATATAATTTTAACTTAGATACATCAACTCTTAACTAGATACATGTACATCTGATGTGTATCCAATATTGTTGCATATCTAATGGTGTATTTATTATGTTAAGTAAAGCTTGGCGTAACTCTTCCCTCTTGATTGAGTCGTTCCTATACTTAGATCTATTCTCGGCTTGAATGTTAACGGATGAAGAGTCAGTCCCTACAATGAAAAACTCATGAGTGAAAATAACAAATAGAAGTTGTTTGATTTAGTATAATATTGTTAATGTGTAGTACCTTTAACAAGAATCATCTTATTTTGAGAATGACCAGCCATTAAAGTATTTGAGAAACAACAAAATCAAAAAATATAAAACCTAATTTGTAGAACTTTTTAAAATTGAATGTCAAAACATTATGAACTTTAACTCAGATACAAAATCAAGATACATGAGAATAGTCTCAGATACAAAATCAAGATACATGAGAATAGTAAAATAATAGAAACAAACACATATGTATAATGTTGATTTGAACATGCAAATATGTATTGAGAGGTGAAGGAAGAAAAAGGGAGAAGATGGAGGAAGAATGAGGGTTAGTGGACGTGGGGTGGGGAACGGCAGGTGTGATTTATGTGATAAAAAAATTGAATTGTTAATGTGGACCATTAATTAAGAAGATTAAATTTAAGATAATTATCCAATACCATATTTAAGAGATTTGTGTATCTAATTAAATCTTTCAAAATATATGGTATAAATATTAAAAGTAGTAGTCTATGTAATTGTTTTAAACTAGAGGTAAATATTGTGTATATGGTGGTAATGTATGTGTAGTTGGATAGTTTTTCCTTTTTTAAATTTAATTTATTGTCATTGGTATCGTTAGCATCAACATCCAGAATTCAAGGACTACAAAAAATAAAAATAATTCAGATATTTTTAATAAAAAAAAATCTGTTATGATAATAAGGAAAAAGCAATTAATAAATTAAAAATATTACACTAATAGTTTGAGATCTTTAGATATTGTGACTTTCGTTGTGATTGAAGATTTTATGAGTAAGAATTTAATTATTTTTAAGGGGGGAAAAAAAGATAAAAGTGGAAGTCGTGATAATTTATAAAAAATTTGAGTCTTTTTCTTATAAGTCTCTTTTTTAAAGTGTTAGTTGAAAGATTTTTATATAAATATTTATCAAAAAAAAAAAGATTAAAGAAAATAATCAAACTGAAAATTAGGGTAGTTAAGTAAGTGGGTGAAGAAATTTAGGGATGATTTAAGTTAATTGTTTATTTATCAAACTTCATGTGGTTTTTAATAAAAATTTTACCTACGTATTTTTAATTATCCCTTCACTAATATTTTGTTCTTCTTTTTGTTTCATTAACTGTTTTACTTTTTATTTATTTTTTGTCATGACATTAAATAAAATAATATTGTATTATTTATACATACATTAAAATAATACAATAATATAATATGATTATAATTCTGTATAAATAATGTAATTTTTTGATGAAGGAGATTTAGTTGAACCCTCAGCCCTATCTGACTTCACCATTCTTTAATGATATTATATATTGATTACGTTTTGCTTTAACGATTTAAAAATATATATGGAAGGGAATTTTAAAAAGAGACACCTCAATTTTAAGTAATTTGTGACTATTAAGTCATGATAAGATATAATTTAAAGTAGTCTTTTCATTTAGAGAACATATTTTGACCAGCGAACTTGTGTAGCCAACAATTTTTTATTATTTTTTCTTGCATTCTTCTTATTTTTTTCGGTTACATTTTTTTTTTTTAAAAAAAAAAAAACCTTCATTGGTCATTTTCACTTTTTTTTTTTATGAAATAGCTAGATCAAATTTATGTTTATTTTTAGGGATAAGGGTCTGGAATATCCAACTTTGGTCGAATTTGTTGTTGTGATACTAAACTTTCATGAGGACCTATTACCTCCATAGACTATTTAATACCGTATTTTAATCATATATATTTGCCCACGTGGACATAAAAAATAATGCAAAATTATAAATAGTAACGTGTCCACGTGGACACATATATACCTTTAAAATACACTATTATAGTTCAGGGGGTAAAAAATACGGTATTAAATAGTCTAGGGAGGTAATAGATCCTCATGAAAGTTTAGTATCGCAACAACAAATCCGACCAAAGTTAAATAAGATCGAATTAATTGATATTTTAAAATTAAGATTTAAGTATTCAAAAATTATATAGAAAGTATTATAAATTGCAATTTTATTCATATATCATGTATCAACATGATTAAGAATATATATATTAATTAAATTTTGATTGATCATTTGACTCTTTAAAAGATATAATATTAAAAAGAGAGAAAAAGATTCAAAAAGTGACAAATTAAATAAATAGAAATATGATATGATCTCGTTAAAAATTTAGCTAAGATATAATAGATTAATGGATGAAATCTTCTATGTATTTTTGCATACAAATTTAAATATTTTCTCAAATTAGTTCCAAAACTTTGAATACCACCTATTTCATAATTGGTTAAGTTTATAGCTTATTACAAACTTTTCTAATTTTTGAATGTAATTATTTTAACATTTAAAAAATATTTGTTAATATAGCCCATATCATATAAAAAACACCATCACTTTATTTATAGATTACAAAGTAAAAAGAAAAAAATTAAATCTAACTTTATAAAATTTTAAGTTATGATATATTTATCATCTACTGATTTATAATGTGTAAAAGTTAAAAGTATGTTGATGAAGATCCATGTCATGAAATTTTAACCTCAATTTGTCCAGCAAGAAAATTTCTTAGCTAAAAGTAATGCATCTCTTCTCTAATTGCTTTTAGAATCTTCTTGCCCACTTCCTCTTAACGTTTCTCAAAATTATATTTTTGAAATTCTCACACTATTTCAAGTTTTCAACATTTATATGAATTGGAATAATTTAACTAATTCAAACTATAGAAGAAAAATCTTGGACATTTGAAAGTGTAATTTGTAAAAATACACATTTTTCTATGAAACAAATTTCTATTATATTTATGAAAAATTAGATCATTTGGATGATGAAACTTTTAAAATAAATAAAATTATGATAATTCACAAGGAGATTACAATTAGTTGGAAGACATATATTAACAAATAATCTTTCTTGAATTGTACTTCGAAAGAATAAGTGGCAAACTCGATTAATTTTAAAATCTCTTGTTTTTTTTCTTCATTTGTGTGTCTCGCAAGGTGAGGACTTAGTCATCCTTCAATCTTCGTTTCTTTTCTTCAAAAGAAGCAAAAATCACATCTTTTTGATCATGTATTCACGTTCATTCGATACATTTGCTGCACATAAAAATTCATAATAAGTTCAAAACACTCAAAAAAAAAAAACCGATGCATAAAATATAAGACAATAACGTAATATTAATATATATTTTTAACCGAATATCACATAAAATCCATAATAAGTTCAAAACACTCAAAAAAAAATGATGCATAAAATATAAGGCAATAATGTAATATTAATATATATTTTTAGCCGAATATCACTGACCTCTTATTTCTCAAAGGAACAATAAGTAAAAGAAATGTAATTAGTTGTAGAGAGAATATGCTTAGGAAAATAGTGAGGATGAACGGAGTTTAAATAGCTATTAGAAATTAAATATAATCATTAATGTTGCAATTATAAAAGAAAATTAAATATAATCATTAATGTTGAAATTATTAAAAAAATAGTGAACGTTTGCAATTATATTAAAAAAAAGTGAAACGTTTGCAATTAGTGCTAATTTGTAGTCAATTAGGTATATTTGCATCATTATGTACTTAGCAGTTATATTTGGAAGGAAAAATTAAATGTAATAGATCCTAATAAAAGGAAAGAGAGTAATTAAAATATTAAAGAGCTGAAATATTGCATTATCTTTTTCATTAAAGAGCTGCAATTAAGTGGATGTATTTTTTTAATGAAATTCTGTAACTACTTTTTTCATAATTAAGCACACTAATTATGGGGAAGTAAATATTGATTATAGGAAATCAAATTAGTACAATTTAAAAACGGCAAAATGATAGCCTTTGGAATTCTTTATTTATAGGAAGGTATAATTGATCAGTAGTTAATAATTATTAATAATACAATTGTGTAAAATGTCTAAATTCTAAGAAAATAGATAAATACCTTTTCTGATCATTGAGGCATGTCACATTAGCGCGATGAAGATCCTCCTTTATATTATATATAAATTAAATGATTTAGACCCTGTTTGGCATTGCTGCTAAAATCTGCATATTTTGATAAGCACCATTTTGAAATAGCTTTATAGAAAAGTTCTTTTGAAAAATAATAATTTGTGTTTGGCTAATTCATTTAGAAAATATTTTTTTATAATCAAATTGTGTTTGACAAATCTTTTGAAAAAAATGCTTTTGAGAGTCAAATTATGATAAGGGCAAGTATTAACATACTTTAATATTAAGATTATTTTATAAAGAGAAACTAGTTTCAACATCTATTACAAAAAAATTAATTAAACATTTATTTTTATTAAATTAAAATGTTCATATTCAATTTTTCAATCAATATTATACATTTTTGAATGGTTGAAATCTTTAATTGTTATTATTTTCTTTTTTTTTTCCTAATCTTACAAAAATATTGTTGTTACCTTTTTTTTTTTTTCTTCTAATTTCGCAAAATAATACGTAAAATAATAATACATAAACGTAAAATAGAATATAAAATTTACTATATAAAAATAACTAATAAATTTAGTAACTGAAACTTAACCAAGCATATGAGATATGTTAATTAATTAATAAGATATGGAAGGGACATTTTAGTTGAAAAACATAATTTCCTGCTTCTGCTTCTACTTTTTTTAAGAACCAGAAATTTTTAGCTTCTTCCCAACAGCAGAAAAACTGCTTCCCTTGTTTTTGTTGAAAAGATTGTTATATATAATACCATAGACAAAAGTTAAGTTTGTTCTATGGCCTCCCTTGTCGGCGGGTCCATAATTAATAAGTTTTGGGCCACATCCCGGCCCTGGATAGTAGGATTAACAAAATGAACCTTTCTAATGTACGATGTCCCTAAGTTATCTGCCTCCCACTCTTGATAAGCGTGTGGTGGTGAAGCTGTGAAGATATTGAGGGCATAAAAAACCTCTCGCTTTAGTCCTTCCTTCGCTAGCTTATCCGCAACCCTGTTCTGTTCCCTGTAGGTGTACATCAATGTTTGCATCCCAAGCATCTGCATTAATGACCTGCACTCAACAATTATGTTATAAGTGTATGGTAGATAATCGTGGTCTATCCAGTTAATGATGTTTGAAGAGTCAGTGTCAACAACTAAGGGAACAAGGTTGTGCTCTATTCCAAGTTTGAGACCCATTCTCAAAGCTTGTAGCTCCGCCATGGCAAGGGTTGTTTTTGGGGTGCAATCGCTGAATCTTAGGATCCACTGGCATGTATGGTCTCTCAAGACTCCTCCTATTCCTCCCACACCCAAGCGACTTTTTACTGTACCATTAATTTTGAGCTTATAGGTTCCCCTATCGGGGGGGTTCTCATTTGACTCAGATGGTGTTTTGTTTAGAGGTGCTTTTTTCTTTTTGGGTCACAAACAAGTGATACTCCATGCTCTGGCGGATGGTATTGTTGCTGTTAATGTGATCCTTCTTCTTGTTAAACATGTTATTGCTTCTTTTAAGCCAGATGTTGCATAAGAAGAAGGGTATTAAAGTTCCTCAACTGATGGTGTTGTTGAAGGGCTTATCCTTGATATGGTTCCAAAAAAGGGTCCAATATTAGTGTTTACATTCATGGCCTGGGTGTTTTTGCTGCTTCCAATTATGTTTCTCCAGAATTTAGAAGCAGTAGGGCAGTCAAAGAAGATGTGATTAGTGTCCTCTTTCGGTGAGCTACAGAAGTGGCAGCTAGAGTTCATGTTGAGCCCTTTCTGATGGAGGGAGTGGTTGGTAGGGAGTGTCTCGTGGTGGAAAAGCCAGAGAAAGGTCCTAATTTTATTGGGGGCTTTGGTTTTCCAAATCCACTCAAATTGTTTCCCCTGTCTTGCTTGAGTTGTCCTTGGAGATGAGATCATAAGCGCTGCCTGTTGAAAAGATACCATTAGGCCCCAGATCATGGAATCTCGCTTGGGGCTATTGTAGGGGATGTTGTAGTCTCTGATGGTGGCTTTGAGGTCATCACTAAGATCGAAGGAGAGGTAGTCTAGGTTCCAAATCCCATTTTCATAGATGCCCCTAATTTTGAGGCTTAACTCCCCCTCGGTAAAGGGCCCATGGATAATCTTGTCAATGGCAGGGGAATGAGGGATCCAAGTATCCTTCATGAAGGACACTTTGTCGCCCCTATGGATAACCCATCTAGAGGCCTTTTGACATACTTCCCACCCCTTTTGGATGTTTTTCGAAGTTCTTGAGACCACCCTTCTCCCATTTAGTGGATTGACATTTTTGAGGTACTTGCTAGTAATTATCCTACTCCAAAGGCTATTGGGATTTCTAAAGGTTCTCCAAGCCAAAGTTGCGTGCAAAGCTCTATTTCTAAGTTCGCACTTTTGGAAGCCTATTACCCCTTCCTTCTTGTTTTTAGTTACGGTGTCCCAACCAATAAGGTGCATTTTATTTTTTCTAGCTGTGGTACCCCATATGAAATCCCTTTCGATTTTGTTAATGGATTCTATGGTTCTAGAGGGGAGGCTAATGTATTGCATGATATGGGATGGGATGTTACTGAGCATAGCTTTGGCAAGGACGGTCCTGCCTGCTAAGTTGAGGAAGTGCGTTTCCACCCAGCTAACTTACTATTCATGTTATCAGTAATGAATTGGAAGTTACTATTAGACGACCTTTTTTTGAAAAATATGAAACCCAGGTACTTTCCAAAAGAGTCCTTGGCACTAATATTTAGGAGGCTCGAGCAGGTATTGGAGTCATTGGTAGAGCAGTTCTTAGAGAAGATCACTCTTGACTTGTCCAAGTTGATTTTTTGACTAGAGGCACCATTGAAGTTGGCAAGGGTCTCATTAATTGTGGCACAGTTCTTTGCGTCCGCCTTGGAGAACAATGTGAGATCATCGATCTGCACAAAATTGATAAGAGATCTAAGGCCCCGAGGTTGTGGTTTTGATGGGTGTCCATTCCTTGGCTTGTACCCTGTGGTCAATGTTCCTGGACAACCTTTCCATGCAAAGGATGAAGAGGTATGGGGATATGGGGTATCCCTGCCGGATGCCTCTAGTAGGCACAAAGACATCAGTTATCCCTCCATTAACAATGATAGATATAGAACTGGAGCTGACACAACTCATGATGAGAGATGAGTTTTGGGGAGTAATTGAAGAATTGCAGAGTGTCTCTGATGAAGGACCACTCAAGCCTGTCAAAGACTTTCTCCAAATCAATTTTTAGAATCATGTTAGGGTTTTTCCCTTTCATGTTCCTGTGCGAGATATACTCTTGGACAATGATGACATTGTCTGAGGCTCTTCTTGAGGAGAGGAAACTGGCTTGGCTAGGACCAATGATCTTTTGCAAGTGGGTTTTTATGCGATATATAATGATTTTGGTCACTAGTTTATAACTCGAGTTACAAAGACCGATTGGTCTGAAGCTCTTAAGCATGGTGGCATTTTGACTCTTGGGGATGAGGCTTGCCAATCAAGAAATTGTTTCACCAAATTAGGTATGTAAGCTCTCATAGTGTTGGGTTCGTTCATCCATACGCCAATCATGTGATTTTCAATCCGTAATTTAACTCTTGAGGTTGAATGATTTGAGTTCTTGAAGAGTTTCTTGAAGTTTCATTCTTAAATCGTTAATGATGAGTTCTTCAGATGAATGTTAGGAGTTTGAGGGTTGTTTTTGAGTATATTTTCGTGTACTTATGTTAAGTATTCGAATATAAGTGAGTTGGGAAGAAACCATTCGATTCTAGGTGAATTAGGGCCAAAAATCGAAGAAGTAAATTCATCAAAATGTTCTGGGGAAGGGAAAGGGCGGCTCGCCAGCAGTGCGCCACATTTGAGTCTCTGAAGTTTAGGGGTTGGCGCCTCATGGCAGCAGTGTGCCAGGGTCTCCTGCCCCCACCTTTTTTCCGTCGTTTGCTCCATCTAAGTTCTTTTAAAATGTACCTTTACTCCCTTATGATTCTAACTACTCTAATTACGTCTAAACATTGAAAGATCATTCATAACATGAATCATAACCCTTGAATTCATAATTCAAATTCAGGGTAGAGTTAAGAGTAAAGTCTTGAGAGTTCTTTCGAGTCATTTTGAGAAGTCTTTTACAATCTTTTAACCCTTGTTTTAAGACTTGAGTACTTGAGTTTGAGGATGAGGAGAGTTGAGTTTCATTTTTCAAAATGAATACATGGGAACTAAGTATTCCCAAAAATAAGTGTTTTTACATTTAAAATGAGAGGAAATATCGATTTGCAAATGAGTTCATGAAGAGTTTTTGAGTATAATCTCTTTTAAGAGAACCATTTGAGTAATAATCTCAAAAGTTGAGGATGAGGAAATGTTTTTAAACATATGATCTGAGCATATTTTTGGGAGTAGTATTGTGTACCGATATGAGGATGAGTTCATACAACTAAAAGTCCTTATAAACCATGTAGCCAACGTGGGTAGAAAGGGTCATACTTTTTAGATGATTCCTTATTGCTTTTTAAGCATAGCTTAATGGATCCACTTAGTTGAGGATGTCTTATACTCCGTCAAGATATAGGAAAATCGTGGGCGAGACGCTGTATCATCACATATCTCATAGTGATGGTTGTCGGTTAGAGAATCTTCCAAATTGAGTTATTTTGTATCTTTACATACAAACTGAGTTATTATTGTATTTTTAAATACATTGAGTTGTTATCTACTGTTTTAAATGATTTATATAAAATGCTCTTTTATTGTTGTTTTATACTGTATTGAGTTGATTATCCATGAGTTGAGGTTGAGTTGAGTAGAGTTGAGGTGAGTATGTTTCCTTCTTTCAGAGTTCAAGATTTTATGTTATGTTTAGTGTTCCCCTTACATGCTCGTACATTTACTGATGCCATTTGGCCTGCATCGTTTCATGATGCAAATACATGAGATCAAGGTCATCAACATGCATTTCTTTGATACCGTAGCAGTTCGAGTTAGCTTTGGTGAGCCTCCTTGCCTCCGAAGGGTCCCTTATTTATTTCCATTATTTCAGTTTTGTTAGGATGATCAGGGGTCTTGTTCCGACATCCCTTATAGTATCAGAGGCTTCATCGATAGACAGTAGTAATTGAGGAGTCTTTCTTTCATTTCTCTTATTAATGTTTTAAAGACTGTGAATTGAACACATGTTCATTTGAGTATTTTCAGTTAACTACTTTATTTAAGAATTGAGTTGTTTGTGTGATTCTATTTCACTTGAGTAAGTCTTCCGCTGAGAGTTGAGCCAGGCTAAGGGTTCTCTTGGGGCCAACAAAGGTTCTCGACTTTTGGCCACGTCCAAGGTGTAGGCTCGGGGCGTGACAAACTTGGTATCAGAGCACAGAGTTCGAGAGTCCTAGGGTGTCTATGAAGCCATGTCTGTAGAGTCCTGGTTATCGGTGTGAAGCGCACCACATATATAATTAGGAGGCTGTGACATTTAGAAATTATCTCACTTCTTTCATACTCTTTTCGTGAGATAGAGTTTAACTCTATAAAGTTTCTTTCTAATTTGTGCTTGCACGTATCTTTTAGATCATGCCTCCATGAAAAGCTGTCCGAGGTCATCCTGCTAAGAGGAATGTTGATCCCCAGGATCAAGGGGTTCCCAATGCACCATAAGTGCAACCCCAAGGAGAGGTCACTAATGTTGAGTTTCGGGATGCTATCCAGATGTTGAGTCAAGTTGTGACCAACCAAGCTAGGAAGCAAAGAGGGAATCGATAGGATGTGGCCGATACATCCAGAATCTGTGAGTTCTTAAGGATGAATCCTCCAAACTTCACCGGTTCAAGCATCACTGAGGATCCAGAAAACATTGTGGAGGAGTTGTAGAAAGTATTTGAGGTAGTGCATGTTGCAGATGTTGAGTGTGGAACTACCTGTATACCAACTGAAGGGTGTTGCTAGAGTTTGGTACGAACAATGGAAGAATAATGGAGCGGAGGGTGAACAAATTGTGAGCTGGGGTGTGTTCGAAGAGGCCTTTATGGGGCATTTCTTTCCCCGTGAACTGAGAGAGACAAAGGTAAGAGAATTCCTCACTCTTAAGCAGGAATCCATGAGTGTGCATGAGTACAACCTCAAGTTCACTCAACTTTCTCGTTATGCTCCGGAAATGGTTGCTAATATGAGTAGCAGGATGAGCTTGTCTGTTTCTGGGTTTTCTCGTCTGTCGAGCAAAGAGGGTAAGGCTTTGATGTTGATAGGGGACATGGACATAATAAGGCTTATGATCCATGTGCAGCAGGTTGATGAAGATAAGCTGAGAGATAGAGAAGAGTTCTGAAACAAGAATTCTAAGACAACAGGAAATGAGTCCGCGCAACAGAAGAGTAATGCGATTCGGTCATCCTTTCAACAAAAGCCAAATTGACCTGCTCCATCACCTGCTAGTGCACCTTCACCAAAGAACAAAGGTGAGTTCAAGAATTAGAACTTTCAGAACTTCAGAGCTAGACCTGCACAATCTCAAGGTAGTGTGGCACAAGAAGGTAATTGGACTCTGCATGTGCTAAGTGTGGTAGGAAAAACCCAAGATCGTGTCGTGATGACTCCACTGGTTTCTTCAAGTGTGGTTAGAATGGCCACTTCATGAGAGAGTGCCCTAAGAACAGGCAGGGTAGTGGTAATGGGGGAATAGAGCCTAATCTTATTCAGTGGCTCCGCCAGATAGAGCTGCACTTAGAGGAGCTACTTCATGGACAAGCGGAGGAGAAAATCGTCTGTATGCTATCATCAGTCGTCAAGAATAAGATAATTCACCAGATGTTGTCACTGGTATGATCAAAGTCTTTACTTTTGATTTATATGCATTACTTGATCCAGGTGCAAGTCTATCTTTTGTGACTCCTTATGTTGCTATGAGGTTAGACATTATCCCCGAACAACTTCTTGTGCCCTTCAGTATTTCCACACCCGTTGGTGAGTCTATTCTAGCTAAGAGATTTTATCGTGTTTGTACCATTTCTGTCAATCACAAGGACACCATGCCTGGCTTAGTCAAGCTCGACATAGTGGACTTTGATGTTATTCTAGGTATGGACTGGCTTCATGCTTGTTATGCCTCAGTTGATTGTAGAACTCGAGTACTTAAGTTCCAGATTCCTAATGAGCCAGTTATAGAGTGGAGGAGTAGTTCAGCAGTGCCTAAAGGTCATTTTATTTCCTACCTTAAGGAGAGAAAGTTAGTTTCCAAGGGGTGCATCTATCACTTAGTCCGAGTTAACGACTCTAGTGTTGAGACACCGCATATTCAATCAGTTCCAGCTATGAGTGAGTTTCCAGAGGTCTTACCAGATGATCTTCCCGTAGTCCCTCATGAGAGAGAAATAGACTTTGGTGTATATATTCTTCCTGATAGTTGTCGTATCTCTATTCCTCCATATAGAATGGCTCCAATTGAGTTGAAAGAGTTAAAAGAGCAGTTGAAAAACCTTCTTGATAAAGGTTTCATTCGACCAAGTGTCTCACCTTGGGGCGCTCCGGTCTTATTTCTGAGGAATAAAGACGGTTCTATTAGGATGTGTATTGATTACCTCCAATTGAACAAGGTTACTATCAAGAATAAGTTTCCCTTTTTGAGAATTGATGATCTTTTTGATCAACTTCAGGGCGCCACTTGTTTTTCTAAGATAGACCTTAGATTGGGTTATCATAAGTTGAGAGTACGAGAGAGTGATATTCCACATCAGTTGAGAGTAAGAGAGAGTGATATTCCAAAGACAGCTTTCAGGACCTACTATGGTCATTACGAGTTTCTAGTCATGTCATTTGGTTTGACTAATGCTCCTGCAACGTTCATGGACCTTATGAACAAAGTGTTTAAGCCTTATCTTGATATGTTTGTTATCGTATTCATTGATGACATTCTGATTTATTCAAGGAATGAGGAGGATCATGCTAGTCATCTCAGAATAATTCTCCAAACTATTAGAGATAGAGAGTTGTATGCCAAACTTTCCAAGTGTGAGTTTTGGCTTGAGTCAGTGGCGTTCTTAGGACATATTGTATCTGGTAATAGGATTCTAGTTGGCACTCAGAAGATTGAGGAAGTTCAGAACTGGCCTAGACCCACATCTCCAACTGATATATGAGTTTCTTGGGATTCGCTGGTTATTATAGAAGGTTCATCGAAGGGTTCTCATCTATTTCATTCCCGTTGACTAAGTTGACTCAGAAGACAACATAGTTTCAATGGTCTGAAGCTTGTGAGAAAAGCTTTCAGGAATTGAAAACTAGGTTGACTACTGCCCTAGTGTTGACCTTACCAGAAGGTACGCAAGGTTTTGTTGTGTATTGTGATGCATCCAGATTTGGACTGGGCTGTGTATTGATGCATAATGGCAAGGTTGTAGCTTATGCCTCCAGACAACTTAAGATTCACAAGAAGAATTACCCAATCCACGATCTAAAGTTGACTGTTGTAGTGTTCTCTTTGAAAATATGGCATCACTATCTTTATGGTGTTCATGTAGATGTGTTCACTGATTATAAGAGTCTTCAGTATACGTTCAGTCAAAAAGAGATTAATCTTAGACAGAGGAGGTGGTTGAAGTTACTCAAGGATTATGAAATGAGTATTCTATATCACCTGGGTAAGGCTAACATTGTTGCTTATGCTTTGAGCAGGTTGTCTATAGGTAGTACCGCCCATGTTGAGGAAGATAAGAAAAAGTTAGCCAAAGATGTGCACAGACTTGCATGAATGGGAGTCCGATAAATCGATTCCAATGAAGGTGGAGTGGTTGTAATGAATGGGGCTGAATCATCACTAGTGTCTGAAGTAAATGAGAAACAAGACCAATACCCTGTTTTGCTTGAATTGAAGGCAAATGTTCATAAGAAGAAAGTGATGGCTTTTGAACAAGGGGGAAATGGTGTATTGAGGTATCAAGGTAGATTTTGAGTACCAAAGGTTGATGAGCTCCAAGAGAGAGTCATGGAAGAAGATCATAGCTCCATATACTCTATCCATTTGGGTTCCACAAAGATGTATCGTGACTTGAGAGAAGTCTATTGGTGGAGTAGTATGAGGAGGTGTATTGCAGAGTTCATTGCTAAGTGCCCGAATTGCCATCAAGTCAAGGTAGAGCACCAAAGGCCCGGTTGTACGGCATAGAACATAGATCTTCTGAATGGAAGTGGGAGATGATCAATAAGGATTTCATTACTAGTTTACCGCGGTTTCGTAGGCATCATGATTCGATTTGGGTGATTGTAGATCAGATGACTAATTCAGCCCATTTCATACCGATAAAGACTACTTTTTCAGCAGAAGATTATGCCAGACTATATATTCAAGAGGTAGTCTGACTTCATGGAGTTCCGGTATCCATCATTTTGGATAGGGGTGCGTAATTCACCGCACAATTCTGTAAGTCTCTCTAGAAAGGTTTGGGTTCGTAGGTATAAATTTGAGTACTACTTTCCATCCTCAGACTAATGGTCAAGCAGAGCGCACAATTCAGACATTAGAGGATATGTTGAGGGCGTGTGTGATTGATTTCAAGGGTAATTGGGATGATCACTTACCTCTCATTGAGTTTGCTTACAACAACAATTATCACTCTATCATCCAGATGGCTCCCTATGAGGCTTTTTATGGGAGAAGATGTAGATCTCCTATTGGATGGTTTATGGTTTACGAGGCTTGTTTGATAGGACCAGACTTGGTTCATCAAGCTACGGAGAAAGTGAAGACTATTCAAGAAATGTTGAAAAAAGCACAAAGTCGTCAGAAATCCTATACCGATGTTAGGAGAAGAGACTTAGAGTTTGAGGTGGATGATTAAGTTTACTTGAAGGTGTCACCCATGAAGGGTATTGTGAGGTTTTGCAAGAAGGGGAAGCTTAGTCCCTGCTATACTGGTCCTTATAGGATATCCAAGAGGATTGACAATGTAGCTTATAAGATGGAGCTACCGCCAGAGTTAGCAGCAGTCCATCCGGTATTCCACATTTCTATGCTGAAGAAGTGTATGGGAGATCCTTCACTTATTATACCTACTGAAAATATTGGTATTAATAAGGAGATTCCCATTGAGATACTTGATCGTTAGGTTCATAAATTTAGAATCAATGAGGTTGCATCAGTCAAGGTTTAATGGAGGAACCAGTTTGTTGAGGAAGCTACTTGGGAGGCTGAGGGGGACATGAAAAAGAGATACCCACATATCTTTGCTTCCGAAGAAGCTTCAAACCAAGGTACTAATTCTTTTCTTGGTACTTTTAAGTTGAAATGTTGTGTTAATTTGCATATTGAGTGTTTGAGCTGGGTGTTAGATGTTGCCACCCTAAGTCTACTCAGAGTGATCTCATTCGAGGAAGAAAGTTCCCAAGGAGGAGATATTGTAACACCTCGGTATTAGAAATGGCTAAATTTAGAAAGAGCCAAATTTAGAATTTTGCAAGTTATGTTTAAGTTGTGAGTTTTGGGTAAATTTCAAACGGCCATAACTTTCAGTACATGATGACTTAGGTGGTCCATAAGATGTCAAATTAAAGGTATATGAATCCTCTCTCCAATGCCACCAAGTTTGTTAAATTTTGAGTTCGGATGAGGGAGATATTCCCATTTGAAGTCAGCCTGTCCAATTAAGGAAAATTACCCAAATTAGTGAGGGGTATTTTGGTGTTTTCCTTACCCCTTCAACTTTAAACGTTTTTAGTAATAGTTTAGGGGTCAAAACTAATTTGGGTCAGTTTTCACAATTCTAAAATACGCTTAGGGTTTTGAGAGGAGTTCAAGAAGAGGAAAAGAAGAGAAAAGGAAGAACGATCAAAATTCTTGCAAATCGAGGAATTGTTTCACCAAATTAAGGTATGTAAGATCTCATTGGGTTGGGTTTGTTCACCCACACGCCAATCATGTGATTTTAAATTCGTAATTTCGTTCTTGAGGTTGAATGATTTGAGTTCTTGAAGTTTCGTTCTTAAATCGTTAATGATGAGTTTGATGAGTTCTTGAGATGAATGTAAGGAGTTTGAGAATTGATTTTGTGTAGAGTTTCGTGTACTTATGTTGGGTATTCGAATCTAAGTGAGTTGGGAAGAAACCATTCGATTCTAGACGAATTAGGGCCCAAAATCGAAAAAGAAAATTAGTCGGAATGTTCTAGGGAGGGGCTGGGGAGGCGCACCACAGATGCACCAGTGGGGCTGGGGCAGCGCACCAGCAATGCGCCTCATTTGACTCTCTGAAGTTTAGGGGCTGGCGCCCCGCGCCAACAGTGCGCCAGGGTCGCCTGCCCCCCACCTTTTTTCCATTGCTTGCTCCATCTAAGTTCTTTTAAAGTATAACTTTACTCCATTTTGATTCTAACTACTCTAAATTACATATAAACATCGAGAGATAATTAATAATGTGAATCATAACCCTTGAATTTATAATTCAAATTCAAGGTAGATTTAAGAATAAAGTCTTGAGAGTTCTTTCGAGTCATTTTGAGAAGTCTTTTACAATATTTAAAAATTGTTTTAAGACTTGAGTACTTGTGTTTGAGTGAGGAGAGTTGAGTTTCATTTTAAAAATGAATATATGGGAACTAAGTATTCCCAAGAGTAAGTGTTTTTACATTTAAAATGAGAAGGAACATCGATTTCCAAATGAGTTCATGAGGAGCTTTTGAGTATAGTCTCTTTTAAGAGAACCTTTTGAGTAATAATATCAAAGCTTGAGGATGAGGAAATATTTTTTAACATATGAGCTGAGTATATTTTTGGGAGTAGTATTGAGCACTGATACGGGGACGAGCTCATAAAACTCAAGGTCCTCGTAAACTATGTAGCCAACGTGGGCAGAAAGGGTCATACTTTTTAGATGATTCCTTATTGCTTTTTAAGCATAGCTTAGTAGATCCACTTAGTTGAGGATGTCTTCTACTCAGACAAAGTATAGGACAGTTGCGTGGGTGAGACACTGTATCATCACATAGCTCATAATGATGGTTGTCGGTTAAAGAATCTCCCAAATCGAGTTATTTTGTATCTTTATATACAAACTGAGTTATTATTCTATTTTTAAATATATTCAGTTGTTATGTACTTTTATAAATGCTTTGTATAAACTGTACTTTTATTATTGTTTCATATTGTGTTGAGTTGAGTATCCATGAGTTGAGGTTGAGTTGAGTAGAGTTGAGGTGAGTATGTTTTGTTCTTGCCAAGTTCAAGCTTTTATGTTATGTTCAGTGTTTCCCTTACATGCTCGTACATTCAATGTACTGATGCCATTTGGCCTGCATCATTTTATGATGTAGACACAGGAGATCAAGGTCATCCATAGGGGCTTCGTTGATACCGTAGCAGTTTGAGTTAGCTTTGGTGAGCCTCTTTGGTTCAGGAGGATCCCTTATTTATTTCCATTATTTCATTTTTGTTAGGATGATCGGGGGTCTTGTCCCGACAACCCTCATAGTATTAGAGGCTTCATAGATAGACAGTAGTATTTGAGGAGTCTTTCTTTCATTTCTCTTGTTAATGTTTTAAAAACCGTGAGTTGAACACTTATGTTCATTTGAGTATTTTGACTTAACTACTTTATTTACGAGTTTAGTTATTTTTGTGATTCTATTTCACTTGAGTAAGTCTTCCGCTGAGAGTTGAGCTAGGCCAAGGGTTCGCTTGGGGCCAGTAATGGTTTTTGAGTGCCGGCCACATCCAGGGTGTAGGCTCGATGCGTGACAGGGATTTACTCACTTGGTATTCTTTCACTGATTGAGTTCCAAAACTAAACCTAGTTTTCAGCACATGATTTCTAGAAAGCATAGAACTTTATGAAAAACATAAATTCCATGATATTTTCCATTTTTCATCATAAATGGTTTAGTTATGTGTTTTCAAATTATAATTCAGTATTTCTAAATAGTATTTTCATGGACCTTAGAACATAGATATTTTCATGTCTCAGAACTATGATATTTTACATGCATGTCTTAGACTATCATTTTTCATGATTTATGATTCTTTCATATAAAACATCAATTAGTATTTATCAGTTATTAATACTCATGAGCTACCCAATTATATTTATTTATCAACATCATTTATTATTATCATATTATTATTGTTGTCACTTTATCATTATTTTTCTGTTAGGATGTTTTACTTAGCACTGAGAGGGCCTATGGATGAAGGCTCACCTGTTAGTTGAGGACTCAGACCTTTAGTCATAAGCACTGCCGTAGAATTATAATTGTCACATGTCATACTAAGACTGAAGCCTTAGTCTTTTGTAGACATTAACTTAGTGGTATTACTATCATGCCCCGAGCCTACACCCTGGACGTAATCAATAATATATGACACTCGAGAACCATTTCTGGTCCCCAAGCGAATCTTTGGGGTAGCTAAATACTCAGCGAAAGACTTAATCAACAATATATGACCTCAATTTGCAAAGATTAACTCAAATGTCTCAAGATAATTAACTTAGAATATTTAAAGTATTCAACTAGCCATAAAAAGCCAATTCAAGTCTTAAACATTAACAATTGAAATGGAAAAGACTCCTCAAAATACCACTGTCTATGAAGCTTCTAATAACTATGATATACACCGCAACAAGACCCACATCATCTTAATAAGACTAAAAATAAAAGTGGATTCCTCCAGAAGCAAGAAGGCTCACCAACGCTAATTGGAACTGCAAGTGGAATCAACAGAACGCTTGTTGATGACCCTAAATACCTGTATGTGCATTATAAAAGAGATGCAGGCCAAATGACATCAGTACATTGAATGTATGAGCATTCAAGGGGAACTCTAAAGCATAGACATAAGCTTGAACTGATAAGAAGGAAGGACATGCTCACCTCATCTCATCTCAACTCAAGAATACTTGACTCAACTCAATTCAATATAAAAGCAACAATAAAGATGCAGTATGAAGAAAACTTTTAAAATAGTAGATAATAACTCAATGTATATAAAAATACAATAATAAACTCTTTACACTTATTTGGGAGATTCTCTAACCGACAACCATTAGTACGAGCTACGTGATGATACAACGTCTCGCCCATGCTACCAGAACTGTCATATACCTTTCCGGAGAATAGGTCATCCTCAACTAAGTGGATCCACTAAGCTATGCTTAAAATAAATAAGGAATCATCTAAAAAGAATGACCCTTTACCCATGTTGGCGTGCATAGTTTATGAGGATTTTGAGTTGTCTGAACTCATCCCCATATCGAGGCTCAATACTAATCCCAATAATATATATATAACTCATACTCATATGTTTTAAATAAATCATAACTCCTCCTTCTCAATTTGAGATAATTACTCAAAATATTTCTCTTAAATGAGATGATGCTCAAAACTTCTCATAAACTCATTAAGAAATTAGTATTTCTCTCATTTTAGATGTAAAAGTGTTACATACAGTGGAATACTTAGTCCCTTCATACTCATTTTGAAAAATTAACTCAAATCTCTTTATCCTCATACTCATTTACTCAAGTCTTAAAACAAGTTATAAATAATTGTAGAAGACTTCTCAAAAGGCCACAAAAGAATTTCTCAAACTTTACTCTTAATCTTTTCATGAATTTGAAATGTGAATTCAAGTGTTATGATTTGGATATATAGGATCTCTCAATGATTAGTGAAGACTTAGATAGGTGTAATTAAGAAGAGAGCGAAAAAACGATTCAAAGGAATGCATACGGAACGGAGAACGGAGGCAAAAGGGGTCTGACGCCCCTGGTGCACCGCGCCAACCCTCAGTTACCTGAATCTTTTTTTGGGTGCACTACAGGTGCAAGG